>JAFVLL020032562.1:0-38607 GCA_021397915.2 Tor tambroides | reverse complement strand
GATATGCTTGGCAAGCGAATATTTATATATGTGGATCTAGGCCATTATGTTTTTTATGGGAAGCACTGAGTGAAGATGTCAGCCTTTTCTTCTCAATTTGCATTTGCAATATGTGTCAGTAAATCACTCATTTAGAAATGCCGGCTTGTTGCGTATCGGGTGAGGTATTAGTTGCGTGTGTCTCAGGTCCCACTTGAATGAGTTCAGCCTTCATGTCAAGGTAATTATTCTGGTCTTTCATCAAACAGGAAATGAAAGATTATTCTTTCTAGCTCCACATTCGCTCTCTCTCTTTCTCATTTTGTCTCTCATGACGGCCCTCCCGGCATCACGGTAAGCAAGGAGTGTGTGTCCGTGTGCGATCTCTGACCCCTGCCGTCTGAATGTTAATTACTTATCATTGTTGCCCTAGTGTTCACTTTGGCTTTGTTGAGCTAATTGGTTTCCTTGATCCTGTAATTGGGACTTTCGTTGCAGTTCTTGCAGGCCACGATTTTGAAATTTATTTCTTTTTCTGACACTATTTGAACATGGTTGTAATTACCGATCTTTTCTTTGTCTTACAGCGTCTGGTAATAAGACAGCGACACTGGGTTAAATTTATTTATTATGCTTGCTTTTAGATACATAATGTGCTGTCTTATAATAAGTTTATTCATTATAGTCTTCTGTGTTTGGACTGTACATCGTCTATGTAAGTGGTTTTCAGACTGGGGTCTGGGGGTCCACAGGGGGATGCAAAGGGTCAGTGAAAAGTTTAAGACAAAAAAAAAAAACTGTCAATGTTAGCATGCACTTAAGATATTAATTTGTGATTTACATGAACAAAATTGAACTTTTTTATATTCTAATTTCTGAATACTTCATAGAAATCATATAATTAATTTATTATTTAACTTTTTAAACAGTAAGATAAATAAACAAATCTGCATATAGTTTTGTGGAAAAAAACCCTTAAGTATATGTATAATTTTTCTAGGTATTTTAACAATTTGCTTCTGTATTATATTGAATTATACAGCTGCCAATCACAAATAACATGCAATGTATTATAATTATTTAGTCCTGGAAGCAATTATTTAATTTTGTTGTCTTAAAAATATATGTGTTAAAATATATATGTGTGTGTGTGTGTGTGTGTGTGTGTGTGTGTGTGTCTGTGTGTGTGTATATATATATATATATATATATATATATATATATATATATATAATATAGTTTTGCAAAAATTACAAAGAAATGGCAAGTAACATTTTAAAATAGAAAAGCTATATTAGTAGGCCTATTTTCTTGTAAAACATACAAATAATTAATTAATCTTTGTTGTATTTAAAACTTTGGAAAGAAAAATGACAGTGTGTTTTGCGGTCCTTGGCATTGAAACTCCCTGGTCTAATTATAAGTGTAATTTGAGCTAAAGCAGCAGTATTTCTGATGTTTTCATTTTATTGTAGTTGATTGCTGATTTGAAGTTTTATAATCTTGGGATTTTAGGCTTTTCCTGTTCAAGCAGATAGGTGCTTCAAGATTTAGGTGGATCAAATTTAAAAGTTTAGGAATCAGTCACTGAAAACCCATATTGATCGATTGCTATTCTTTCTAAAGGAAGCATGTTGGGATGCAATGTATACTTCCTGCTAACTTGCTAGCTGGCAACCTTGTAAAATCACTCTTCCGTGACACTATATCTACTGCACTTTTCATGTGGAGGTCAAAGTGGTGTTTGTGTTGAGAGGTGCGTTTGAAGGCCTGACGCAAGTCAAGCGAAAGGCCTTTATGATTCTGTTTTGTCATAAGGCAGTTCTCTGTCTCGACGAGTCCTCTGTTGTTGTGAGTTTGACACAATGCTGCCCTCTCGTCTCATGTCCCTGTTTCTGTTTGATGGAGGGTGTGATGTCAGTCAGAACAGCATTCAGACTTTCCTGTGGGACTTATAAAAGCTCGGCCCTTGCCCACACGAACACATAACACAGCCGCTAATGTCTGTTTGCTCCTGTCAGTAGCAGACTAGCCTGGAGCAGACCAGGGCTGCTTTAAATATTTAGCACACCGAGATCATGCCCTGTCTCCACTCAAGAGGCATTACGGCCTCAGAGTCCCTTCTCATCTCACTGACTGCACACTGCTTGTGCTCTGTAGCGTGATGTTTTACAGGAGTTTTATGGAGGTTTAGTTCCCATGAGGTGTGGACCACGAAGTGTGGGGTCGTTTGCTTTTTTTCTGCTTGCTCTTATAAGGTCAGAACTCTGTGTTTTAGTGCCCCCGTTGGTGCTGTGGAAACCTTGTAAAAAGATGAACAAAACTGCCTTTTCGGTCAGAGTTGTACAAGTTTTGTGTCTGACAGGAAATATCAGAACTGTGTTTTATATTTGAGTGTTGGTGCAATAAAACTGAGGTAGCTGAGGTAAGATAATTGGCACATTAATATGGAATTCAGTATGAGAGGTGAGAGGTGTATATACTATATGTGAATCTCACAGAACTTGAAACAGAACCTGTCTAGATCATATTTCAACTCTTCTTTTTTTTAAATGGCTTGTTAAACCCAGGAAATTCTTATTAATGCATAACATATAAATGATGTTTATGGAAGATTTAAAAAAAAATTAATATTTAAATATATTTTTATGAATCATTACTTAATTGTATAATGTACGATAGATTATTATGTCAGATGTATAATTTTATAAAATACATCAATTACACAATATTATTAAGTTTAATTATTCATGTGATTAATTCATGTAACCATGTGATTCAAAGTTTCAAAGCTGAATTTTCAGCATCGTTGCATCAGTCTTCAGTGTAACATGATCCTTCAGAAATACTTCTGATATGCTGATTTTGCTGCTCAATTATTATTATATATGTATAAAAATATGCAAGATATGAGATTTTATTCTTTTGAATGTGGGTGTGAAATATTTTCATGAGATTCACTAGTATATTGGCTATTTAAACATAGCTCATCCAATCAGATTTTAGAACCGGAACTTTCCATTTTGTAATTCAAATTCCTTCTCTCATTTGTAATTCAGAAACATTTTTTGCTGTGCTGTTCAGAAAGTAAAAGTGGACCTGAGTGAAGCATTGAATTCTCCTGAGACTCTTTTGCCATCGGAAAGTTGATAAAAAGTTCTACTTGTGTTCTGATATGAGCAGGATAGGTTTTCGAGGCTGTGTGAGTATGTGTGTGTGTCTGTGTGTGTGTGTGTGTGTGTGTGTGTGTGTGTGTGTGTGTGTGTGTGTGTGTGTGTGTGAGAGCACACTCTGTCGGGCTCCTCATATACAGCTCATTTCTGAGTCAGATCTATCCTCCTCTTCCGTTTTGTCAGTTGTGTCAGAGAACCGAAGCGCTATGTGTCAGAAATATACATTGTCTGCCGTGAAAATATTCATATCCCTTCCTCTCTCCAGGCATCTCTGCAAAAGCCACACTCATCTGCAGGAGAGAAGAGATGGAGGCAGGGAGACAGTGCCGATCCCACGTGCCTCTGATCAGAAAGCGCTGAGCATGGTGGCTCTGGTGACACGGCTCAGACGACCGCTCATCAAAACTAAAAAAAAAAACTAAAAAAAACTTTTGGGGTTCTCGCTCAGAATCCTAAGCTGTGTATGTATGTGTGCACGCGAGGTGAAACGATTGTGGTGGGAGTGAACTCAAGCCAGGTCTATACATGACATATGCAGACAAGTTTATAGCTGCAGGCAAGCCTATCTTGATTCCATGAGCAGCAGCAAGGTTGTTTTTTTGCCCATTACAGACTATCCAGCACTCTTTTCAAAATCTAGTGAGCTGCCTGCTGGCCTTCTAAGATACCTATCTAACCATCATGTAACCTCATAAGTGGTCAATATAGAACACTTTCCATATGTAACTCTGCAGCTTAATAGTTAATATGTTGATAGCAAGTCTAAGCCAGTGTTGTAGTTGAGACCAACAGCTCATTTGACCCAGAGTTATGACCAGAAGATGGTCAAGTTTGAGTCAAGACCAAGTCTATGACAAGACCAAGACATTGGTTAAAGGTCTGGAAAATGTCAGTGTGTTATTCGGGAATCCACACAAAGGGCAATTCTTGAGCTATCGTCTTTGTGCGTTTGTGCAAGCCTCTTAACCTCAGGATATTCTAGGGAGATTGTCCCTGTAGCCTGCTGTAGAATGATTTTGTGTGTGTGTGTGTGTGTGTGAGTGTGTGTGTGTGTGTGTGTGTGTGTGTGTGTGCATGCACAGCAGTTTAGTGAATTTGCCTTAGAATGTTTTACACATTTTTGCTGTTTTGTTGCTGAGTATTGGCACTATTGTTATTGTTTGGTTATATTATAGATTCTAGAAAAACTAAAAGGAGGACTGAACGGTGCACTTAAACATCATGTCAATATTTAATTTGCCAGACGTACAGTGTTAATTACTCATCTGTTCTTCTTTTCTGCAGGCAGTTTCATTTTTAACAAAATTATGTAACAGCATAATTTGTTGTTTGCATGACACTGCGTGTGTCTGTTGGGTTATGTTCCATGTCATTCTCAAGAAACGAGACATGCTTGAAACTTAATGTGTAAAGATTATAGCTCTTTAATATTTGAATACATTATGACTTTAACTGAAGGAGTAATGCCATTCTGTAAGATGTTAAAAATTATTTAGTCAGCCATATGCTCTCTAAATCTGAGAACACAGGGATATTAATTCGTTATATTTATATAGCGCTTTTCAAGGCACTCAAAGCGCTTTACATACAAGGGGGGGGGGGGGATCTCCTCAGCCACCACCATTGTTAGCAGCTATGGACTGAAGGTGCTAAATTTGCGGCAAGGCAAACAATTAGCCACAAATGAGTGAACTGCAAACTAAACTCTGGGAAAGACATTAATTATGAAAAGAGTTTTCTAATTATAGTTGCCTGGTCACAACTCAACATTAGAATGGAAATAATGTGGTGTGAATTAAATAAATGCTCACAATACATATAGTACTATACTATAATAGGGTTATCTTTTTAAGTGTTTAGAATACCCTATGTGGATATAGAATATCTCTGCCTGACATATAGATGTTAACCTTGAATGCTTATCTTGTGATAATCTGTCATTGTGTTTTTTTTGGTTTTTTTTACATCTGAAGGGGACCCAGCACTGCTCCCTGAGGAACTCCTCACTGTCCTCTATAGGAAAAAGAAAAAGACCTCTTTTTTCTTGTTTCAAAGTCCTGTCGTTTATCTCTCCCCTCCCAGTGTGTGGCTTTGATATGGTTATCTAGTGAAGCATGGGCTCAAGGGCAGGTCTGCTACAAACTATGCCAGAGAGCATGTTGCCTCTTCTCAGCCCATCTTAGCCCATCTTTCAAAGATTTAATACTTGGTCTTTAGTGACAGCAAGGTGTCAGTGTTGTCAGTTAGCTTAATTTAGTGGTGTGTTCAAAGAAAAAAAAAAACTTTATTATGGTTAATTTCAGAAATGTTATTTTAGCTAGAGTGCTCCATCACGGTGGTTTCACATTGAATGAAGAAATGAAGATCTAGAAAGTGAGTCATACAAGTTTGACATAAGATTTTTGTTTTTGTGCTAATAATTTTATTTATTTATTTATTTGGATTAAAAGTTTTAACCGTTTTAGCTGTTGGGTGAATTTTTTTTTTCTTTAAAGAAAAAAATGCTTTGGCATTTCGCTGTTCTCCTTGCACTCAAGGTAACCTATTAGACTCTTAGTCACATCCAGCACCTGGACTCTCAGAGTTTTAAAGTTGGCTCATTTGCGTGAACCCTAATTTCTCGCCCCCTCCAGACCCTAATGGGCTCTAATGCAAGTATCCAGGGGTTCATAAGCCTTGCAAATTAGCCTGGAAATGAAAATTGGCTCTTTTATGAGGAAAAAAAAGTGGTTCCTTATAACTTGTCTAAAATAAGCCTCTTGAAAGCCTGATGATCTTCATGCATGTGAAAGAAATGGTATTGTGCCCCCCCCCCACACTTTTTCATTTTATTTTTCTTTTACAAATAATGATGTGGTAGCTTTGATACCATTACCTTTGGAATAATGTCAAACCTGATGCAATGCATCTAAATGTGCTATATTTAATTTAAAGGCAAGATTATCAGAGTAATGACTTTATTTTAATCTGTTCCTCATGCAAAGCTCAGAATATAGTCCACAAGTGTTATTTCTATGGTGTTTTTTGTCACCTGTCTCCATTCAAATTCACTATATGGAAAAGAATAACTCCTTCTTTTGTGTTACACTGAAAGAAACTCAAAATTGAGTGAACTTAATAAACTGCCTTACTGCATATTTGTTACCACTTTACAACAAGTCTCAATTAGTTAACATCAGTTAATGCATTAGATATGCTGAAACAATGATAAGACATTAAAGGTGTCATAGGTGATTGTCTTCAGAAACATTTTTTGTTATTCTGGTTGAAAGTCTCTTCACATCCTGATAGCAATCATTAAGTTAAGTGGTCTAAATGTGTTTATCTGTATTTATATATTCTGTGGAAGGTGTAGGACCAAGAAATGTTCGCCCAATCAAAACGCTCGGTCCGAGTGTTTTAATTTTCTCTCCTACCTGCCTGTCAACGTATGTATTTGCATACCTCTGCGCACCCTGTTCGCGCAGACACGATACGTCATCAGCACGTTCACGTACGCTATTGCAGACAGAGCGAGAATGGCAGGCAAACATCAACAACCCGATCTTCCTTCCTGGTATTGTAGTACTTTCACTAACTGTGCTATAAAATTTTCTCACGGGTGAATGACACATGGTGTAGCCCAGCGGTTCCCAATTCCAGTCCTCGCGCCCCCCGCTCTGCATATTTCGCATGTCTTGCTTAGTTAACACACCTGAATCAGATAACCAGCTCGTAATTCCGAGTATGGGTTACCCATACATACTTGGCCACACGTCACGTCACGTCACGTCACGTCACGTTAGAAGACAGCTACGTGCATGAACTGTGTTCTGATTGGCATGTTCCCTACACAGTGTTCATTGCTCCCTGAACAGGGCAAACCCGTTGAAGTTTTCTTCACTTCGGAAAATTCATTCACAGATTTGCGCTGTGCAGCGTCTTCACACACAGACGAAACTTACTAGAGAAGTGTAAAGTGTGACATAATATACCTCTGTAAATAAATACAATTTAATTCACGTCTCACACACTTTAATGCCCTTTGTATGGAACATATATGCTCGCTTTGAACTGGAACAGCTGATGTAGCCTATTGCAGTAATTTAATGTTGTCTCTGGTATTCTGCTCTTTGAGCGTATGTGCGTTCAGGAGGCGTGGCTTTGGACGGCGATTGCAGGGAGGGTGGGACATTCGCTTTCAGTGCTATCAGGCTAAAGTTAGCATTTTCCGAGATCACCAACTGCACCTTTAAACACGTCAATTTTGATTTGATACATTTTTTAAATTTCATGATTAATTTTTCTAACATTTAGATATGCTGTTTAAATTACATGAATTAATATAAATTAACAGTGAACAGTAGTATATTTATAAAGTTACATTAATATATAGTTGTTCAAATCAGGCTTATTATTGTTAACTAAAACTAAAACTAAAACCATAAAACATTTTTGTTACATGAAATACAACAAAAGAAACGGAAAATAAAAAAAAATACAAAAAAGTTTAGTTTAAGGACTAAAATAAAATGAAATAAACTAAAACAAAATCTAATTAAAAATGTCAACAAAAAGCTCTTATAGTATATCAGTGATACTAAAGTAATCAGAACAAACACTTTAAGTACTATTGTCATATTCAGTAAAACATTTGCAAGTTACTGTCTGACCTGTTCTGTCATAGTTTCATCATACTGTTGAACATACCTGTACAACATTTTCCTTTTGTCAGTGATGAACATGCAGCTGCTGTCTTAACGGCAAACTTAAGAAAGCAGAGGCATAAATAATAAAGGTGGTATAACAAAAGGATGCGATGCTCTGATGTCACCACAGGCATTTAAAGAGGAGAGCCAGCCAGAGGAGCTCTCATGAATAAGAGACCCAGACGAGGAAACAGCCGTTAGACAGTCAGCTCAAGTACTGAGCAATACACAGCAAAATGACCCAAATGGCCCGTGCTGCGGCTAGAGGAATCAGGGAAGCTCTCTCTTCCACAGCAGCTATTTTCTCCAGCAGTTCAGTCAAGCGGGCCGACATTATTCAGGGCATGCTGACTGCATCCTCTGTACCCTGATGGTATTGATCTCTGGAGATGGAAAGCACGACTGCTTGGCTTCACAAAAAAGAAAGAAATGCAACATAGACAATAATGCTCGAAGACCAAAGCATCTGGGATGGAATTCAGAAAGGTTGGAGGATTTATTGAAATGGGCTGATATTTATGAAGTAATATAGGCTTCATTGTGAAGGTCTAGCCTTTTTAGAAGGCATCATTTACACCATGACTGTTTGACTTGTGAGAGAGGATTTGTTTCTCTAGCAGGAAATAAGAAAAAGGCCCATCCGTGAGAGGCCCAGCTATACATGTATACTGGTATTCAGTACAGCAGTGTGCAGATGTGAGATTGCTTAATTATATTTTTATGATATTTTATGTATGTATGCATGTATGTATGTATGTATGTTTTTGAGTAATCATGTACGATTAATTTTATTTTATTTTATTTTACTTTATTTTATTTTATTTTATCCACTTCCATTTCATTAAAGTAGACTATTATTTCACAGACTGCTTAATTGTATTGCTTACATTTATTGAATTTAATTTTATGTATTATTTTTAGTAGTTGTTTTTAGAAGTTTATATAAATAATTTTAAATTGTTGATTGATTAATTGATTAATTGATTGATTGATTGATTGATTGATTGATTTAGTCAGTCAGTCAGTCTTTCAGTCTTTCATTCCAGTTTCATTTCATTAAGGCTTGTCCTCTGCTGTTTTGGCTAAAACATTGTTTCACCTATGATATGATATTTTCTAATTGCTTGTTATTTTTTAGTAATTGTTAATTTCATTTTTGGGTTAATTTTAATTACTTCAAATGAAAATTTTAATTTTAATTAGTAATTTCTCTTTTTATTTAGTACATTTAGTAAAGTATAATTGTAAAAAAAATCTTGGAAGATTGTCTATCCATTCGTTCCTTCCTTCCTTCCTTCATTCATTCAGTAAATACATAAAATAAAAGCCTATCCTCTGGTTTTTAGCTCTAAAATATTTTGCCTGTAGATTTTGTTCTGCCAAATCTATCTGTCTCATCTGAAAATAAACAGAGAAAAAAAAAACAATGTTCAACAATGATATGTGTTGATTGTTTGCATCATACACTTAGGACTCGCGGACCTATCCTCTTTGCTCTGTGAACATGAAGACGCGAACATTTCAAATCATTGGGGTTTTGAAACAGCATGCATCCTGTTTTTCCTCTCCTGGAATGTTTTGATGGGACCTCACACTTTTAGCGGGCTGTGTTAACATTTGCATCTCTGTCACAGCAGGGCTCTTTGTCAATCAGGGCGTGTCTGAGGCCTGAAAAGAGATGATTGAAGTGAAGGGAGATTTTCATGCATTTTTCGGAAATGCTTCACTGTACCTGACGGCATGCGAAAAATGCTATGTTACCATGGTAACCCCTCCCTCAACAAATGACCTTGCCACTCTCTCTGATTTTAGCACCTGCTGAAAAGCGATATTCACTTTAATGTCCAAGGTGTCTGAGCAAAAGGGGGAAATTGTGTCTAAACAGACAAGGCGCTCTAGGAAGCTGGGTTTTTGGCCTTTTTTTTATCAAGTAGGCCTTTTTGGGAGATTTTTTTTTTCTAGAATGCCTTCTGGCTGTTCAGTTAGACACTATCTCAAATTTACACCTTGGAAGATTTTTCCCTTTGGAGTAGACACACAACAGCAGGGAGGCAGAGTGCTCCACATGACTTTTCCACACATAAAAACAGCCAGGGAGTTTCTGTTATATAGAACAGGTTTGTTGTGCGCAGGGCAACTTTTGCATTGTGTTGCGAGTGAAGTTATTAGATGATGGAAGGACATTCTGTTCTTACTCACAGCTTACGTGGAGCTGGTCCCGGTTGCCATTCGCTACTATGTGACAGGTATGAACTGTGTCTTCGTGCAGGACGAGACTCCGTTCCTTAACACCTCCCGCTCCTATTTAAATCCTTGTGTGCCCTCTATTCTGTTCTCCCTCTATTGTGTCGTGCAATCATATTATGTGGATGTGCACTGTGCTTTTTCCCCATATTTGTGCAAAATACAACACTTCAATAGGTTGTTCTTGCAAAATTCTCTTCAACCTGCTAAGTAGCTGAATGCAAAGCACATTCAGCATGGTGTTTTAGCTACTTATGAAATTATTATTAAATATTGGTGGTTTCCTGCTTTGCATCGCTCTAATGTAATAGTGAGTCATTATTTTGAAGTCATTAATTGCTGTGGGTTTATGCAGTGCACAGATTTATGGATCGTCCTCATTCACGAATAAGCTTGTCCTTTTAATGTTTATCTCATTAATGCATAGTTGTTCCCTTATTAATTCATATGTAAATTAAATGAATTCATATATCTAAGCTGATAGAGAGACGTAACTGTTGTAAAATTAATATATACTATTAGATAAATTAATACATGCTACAACACATTGGACTTCTTAAAAGCCTTTTCATCTAAAGGCTTAGCTTAAATGCATGAAATCAGTTAAAAATTACTGTAAATAAAAAAACAGTGACTATATATCCATTTCTTAACAATATTAAAATCACATTAAATAAATGTAATTTGATTATAGTTAGTTTAGATAATGTATTCTGACTACTTTTTAGACTACATTTAGATGACTTTTTTATTTAAAATGGTTTTAAATTTACCATTAAAGGTATCATATTGATATAAAAAAAGCTAAGATAAAGATATATTCTATATTCTAATTTTTTTTTTTTTTTTTTTAATATCAACATCATAAAATGCATTGAAAATTACATTACAACAGGGTTTCCCAAACTGGGCTTAATGAAGAAACTGCAGTGGGTTTATGAGTTGTTAAAAAGATAATAATTAAGTAAATCATAAAAATATAAAATAAAAATAATTTAAAAACTAAAACACTGAAAATATAAATATTTTATTTGTTTACCTGCATGTCATGTGACCATTAACTGACATCAAAGAAAACATATGAATATGTTGTTAAATTATTTGAAATATTAATGTCCTCAGAGATATTTCAAGTAAATGTTTTATCTTAATGGATTTGGCTGGGAAAAATGAACAAATATTAATAAACATGAAAACAGCAATGATATTTCATGCCCAAAGTCTTCCAGGTTTAATATGTAATCATGTAATCCATAAAAAATCATTGTAATCAGATTATGAGCATTTTAAAATGTTATATATTCTAATTACAAGTACTTAATTTTTGGAATCTGATTACGTAATCCAGATTACATGTAATCAATTACTACCCAGCACTGTTAATAGTATTATATAGTTTGATATTAAATATTGAAAAATAAGAAGTAATACTAAAAATTAAAAAATACTGTAGTAGTGTTTTGTTGTGTGTGTGTGATGAATCTGCCATTTGATTCACTGTTTTTGCCCTGACTATAAATTTCATATATATTAAGTTTGTATTTTATGTTTGTAATTTTGTTTCAGAATTGAAAGCGTTTTCAAAGGGTTACATCATTCTTCTAGCTGTAAAAATTCCCAACAAAGGCAGATTCAACACATTCAATCGGCAAAAACAAGGAACGACCAATACCAACAGACATTGATCAGACAAAACCCGACGAACGTGTCTGTTGCCATTTGTCGGCGTCTGTTGGTGCGGTGTGAATTGGCCTTTTATCCCACCGTAACATAATTTACATTCATTCCTTTCACTGCCTTTCTGAATGCAGATGACTGGGACAATGCAGGCCTTAAATTAATTTACACACCAAAACGAAGACTTGCTAGAATGAAGATTCTGTTGTCATTATGTAATTTAGCAAAGCCAGTTCTTAGTCAGAGTCATCCAGCTCTTTATGGAGTCTGGGATTCCTTGCAGTGAACATGCTCTTTCTTGTTTTTGTGCATTAATAATTGTATTCTCATTACAGGGAGCTTCGCATTGGCTGATCTGGGCATGTGTGAGCCTCCTCCATCATCTACTGTATATTGTTCCGATATAAGCCTGCTGCAGGACAGATACGGCCTGAACGCCGGATCCGACGCCGACTCGGACCCCGAGGGGGTCATGACCCCGGAGCGCGCTGTCCAGCTGTGGAGCGGGCAGCCCCTGAAGTCCCGCCGCAGCTCTTGCCTGTCCAGCCCCGACCACTCGGTTCTGACTCTCACCGACTCTGAAAACGAGCACAAGACTGATGAAGAATCAGGTAGGAGAGAGAGAAAAACACTTGGGTGTGGAGAAATGAAACAAATGAAGAGACAAATGAAAAGACACTGATGATTGGAGATTTATCAGAAGGGTAGTGCATCTAAATTAAGTGGAAAATCTGTAATTTGGTAAGACATTAGTTCCAACAACGAATGCCGGTGTAATGAAACATCTAAATGAAATGTTCTCATTCCCCCAAAGGCCTTCAGTCTTTTTTTGAGGTGAAATTGAGCATACTGAATCATTGAATAAGGACTATTTATATGATTCCCAACACTTAGGCGTCAATATTTGTAAAGCCGTGGCATTTTCTGAAGGCTGCATTCACTGCGCTGGCGAGATCAAAGCGATTTACAAACCAAAGAGGAATCATCTCAATGCCTGCAATCTCAAGTGGCATTTCTCTTTGATATAACAAGACTTTATTGCAACAAACTAGTCCGTCTAACTTGCCAATGTCAAGTACCGTGTTATGCGTTTATCTTGTTATCAGGTCATATTCATAAGATGCTCTTGGCTGACTGTTGAACTGACAGAGTTGTAGTTTCTTTCTTTCATAAAACAAGCACCATATAAGCATGTAAATTCAGAGACATCTGTATGGATGTACTGTTGGTGAAGCTACAGTTTTACTTCTGTTATCAGTCTCATCAGAAAGATCATTTAAACATAGTCAGTAGACACTAGTCTCATTAAAAAGCTGATCTTAAGATCATTCTTCATTTTACACAGTTTGTTTTAGGGCCTAATTTTAGTTTTTGGCTTTTGATGGAAATATCTATTTAATTATGTTAGTGTGGTGTAATATTAATACATTTTGTTCATTATACATGACTGAAATTACATAATTGTAGTTGATAAAAAATAATATTTTAGTTGAAAATAATGTGCAAAATGACAATAATGTGCCCTATTAACACACTGCTGTTTACTGTGCAATAGTTTGGGGTCAGTAATATTTTTTAAAAAAGCAATTAATCATTTTATTCAGTTAGGACGCATTGAATTGATCAAAATTGGCATTAAATACATTTACAGAGTTACAAAACTAAATAAACACTGTTATTTTGAACTTTATAGTCATCAAAGAATCCTGAAAGAGATAAATAAAAATTTCTCCAAAACTTCAGCACAACTTTTTTCAACATTGATCGTAATAAGAAATGTTTCATGAGTACCAAATCAGCATATTAAAATGATTTCTGAAGGATCATGTGACACTGAAGACTGGAGTAATGATGCTAAAAATTCAGCTTTGCCATAGTAAAAATAAATTTTCATTTTTCACATATTGATTTTACTGTATTTGTTGATAAATGTAGCCTTGGTGAGCATAAGAGAAATCTTAAAAAAAAAAAAAGAGAAAATGTCTTACTGACCCCAATCTTTTTGTATATATGAAAACTGTCCTTGTGAAAACATGGACTGAAATATAGCATACAATAAGTACTTTAGAGACTATTTTCGATTTTTATAGCCTATTTTCTTTCCACATTTTATTATTTTTTTTGGTTCATTGCATTAGGTTTAGAACATTGCAGCTTGCAGTGGTTTATTCACACTGAGTTGACATATTACTGAATTTGACCTGCTCATTTACTTCACTGTTTGTGCTAATATACATTTTAACATTACATCAAGTTACAGTATGGATACAGCTTATTAATCTCATATTAATGTATAGAATGTGTTTGAGTGAGCTGATTAACCTACTAGCAACGGGTTCAGTTTACTAGTGATCAGCTCTTGCAAATTAAAGGGATAGTTCAGCCAAAAATGAAAATTCGGTCATTAATTACTCACCCTGATATCGTTCCAAACCTGTAAGACTTTCGTTCAGCTTCAGAACACAAATGAAGATATTTTTGATAAAATCCGAGAGTTTTCTGAACCAGCATAGACAGCAACTCAACTACGACGTTCAATTTTCATTTTTGGGTGAACTATCACTTTAAGAGAGGCAAAATATATTATTTAATCAATTTTGTGGGTGTTTTTGTAAACATTTTTCTTCTTCTTTTAGGATAATTGAATTTTTGTCATAATAAGTCAGTGGTATCGGAGATGGGGCAAAAATCAAAAAGCTAACTTTTTTGTTATAGTTTGTAAAAAAAACACTGCAAGTTCTCCAAAATGTTCCTCTGAAAGGCTTTTATTGCGCACAGAAAATGAAAAAAGAAGAGGAAGCGAATGGAGCAAAGTGTTTAGGGAGGAGATGTGAAACTCCAGGGGGTGCTAACAGAAAAGAAGCAAGACTTCCTTGTTGAGGTGAGCGTGTGTGCAGAAAGGGGAAGTAGATCTAGAGGGTTGAGTGCAGGCAGTCATCGTTCAAAGCCAGCTCAGCTATGCTGCTCCATTCCTGGACATCAAGGCCATCACATGCATTAATGGAAGCAGGTTGTGTAAAGGAAAGGCACAATGCGGGATTTATGACACCTGCGGCGAGATGCAATAAGCACCAGGTGCGTCTCATCACACACTGCCAGCAGTGTTCCAGTTTTGTTCGCCTTCTTCTAGTGACGCGCTCCTATTGTGAGCCTTCACATGTGCTGGTGGTATAAGGGACAGGAAGATGATGGCGAAGTTGATAAGGGGAATTGGGTATTGGGCATTGAGTATTGATTATCTCTCACACAGTCGGAGGATTTAACATTGGAAATGGACACTTTCCACTAATAGGGTTTAAACTGGAGTCCTTTGACTTAAATCAATACATGCACCAATGTTAAACTATCAGATGTTAGATAAAATCAACTGGCAAAATTAAAATAACACTACATGTAGCTATTTACACAATAATAGTGTATTTGTGACCATGGACCACAAAACCAGTCATAAGTGTCAATTTTTCAAAATTGAGATTTATACATCATCTGAAAGCTGAATAAATAAGCTTTCCATTGATATGTAGTTTGTTAGGATCGGACAATATTTAGCTGAGATACAACTATTTGAAAATCTGGAATCTGAGGGTGCAAAAAAATCTAAATATTGAGAAAATCACCTTTAAAGTTGTCCAGATGAAGTTCTTTGCAATGCATATTATTAATCAAAAATTAAGTTTTGATATATTTACAGTAGGAAATTTACAAAATATCTTCATGGAACATGATCTTTACTTAATGTCTTAATGATTTTTGGCATAAAAGAAAAATCAATAATTTTGACCCATACAATGTATTTTTGGCTATTGCTACAAATATACCCCAGTGACTTAAGACTGGTTTTGTGGTCCAGGGTCACATTTGTCAAGTTCAACCAATCAAATTTATTAAAGGGATAGTTCACCCAAAAATGAAAATTCTGTCATTAATTACTTATCTTATGTCGTTCCAAACCCGTAAGACCTTCGTCTTCAGAACACAAATTAAGATATTTTTGATGAAATCCAAGAGCTTTCTGACCCTGCATAGACAGCAACACAACTAGCACCTTCAAGGACCAGAAAGGTAGTTAGGACATCGTTAAAATAGTCCATGTGGCATCAGTGGTTCAACCGTAATGTAATGAAGCTAGGAGAATACTTTTTGTGTACAAAAATAACAACTTTATTCATTTTGCTTGTTTGTTTTTATATAGATTGACCTCTTAAAGGAGATGAAAAGGATTTAACAATTAATCACAGCCTTGGTTGAAAAAGAAAAACTTGATTTCATTTTTTAGAGTTATAAGCCCTGTACGATTTTTATGGAAAGTGCCAATGGCTGCTACACTCCTAGGGACTTTTCATAGGATATTTGGTGTGTCTTTGAAGGAAGAGACTTTGAGCCTTTTTGTTTGGAATGGTGGTTGATGACACTGCCACTGAAAACCTCTCGAGACTGCAGCAACAGACTCAAGCCTTGCAGACATTAAAAACAGTAAAAAGCAATATTTCTGCAGCAGCGCTTCATTTGACAAGATCAACTCCTCCGTCGCTTTTGCCCTTTCTTTCAAGTGAGTGTAAGCATATGAACAATGTGGACAGTTTCCAGAACAGAAAACAGTTTTGAGAGTATGACGGTTATTTAGGCAGTAGAAGTATAGGGATTAAAAATAAATCTGGAAGAATTTATGTATGTTCAACAGTGATTATCACTTAAACGTTAGCCAGGTGAAGTATTTTGCTCTCGTCTTTGCCGTTCTCAAAGAATGAATCACCACTTACACAGTTTCCCACTTCTTTTATTCACATAATTAAATCTTTTCTATATGTTCCGCACCCACTCAGATAGCTGCATCTATAAATAATGTTCATTCATATATGAACATTAAACTGATCAAAAGTGACAGTTAAGGCATTTGCAATGTTGCAAAATTAGCAAGTAAATGCTGTTATTGTTAACTTTCTGTTCATCAAAGAATCCTGAAAAAAAGTATTATGATTTCCACGAAACAACCATGCTTTCAACATTGATAATAAGGCAACGTAGGCTCTATATACATTTCTGCAAAACTGAAAAAACATACCTATATGTACGAATCACTGCAGTTTCCAGTTGAAATGAACACTAGAAGCAGTAAAACTCTGACAACTTCTATTCCTTTTCACACAAAGTATGATTTACAGGTACAGAGTTTTGATTAATAAAGGCTAATTTTCACACAGTTACTTGCAGAATATTATGTTACGGCTTCAAAACAATTTTAACATCCTGCATGATTTGAAAACTGATACTTTCGAACGTTGTCATCACATATACAGCTTCATATTGTATGCATGAGTTTTCTATTTCTGTAGGTTTGCTCAGTAGCTCGTGCAATACAGCGTTGCACTTGAGTGATGAAAAGCTCCGGTACGAACCCCGGGAAACTACCTAGGCTCATTGGAAATACGTGCCTCTACATAGGCTACATTTCTGCAAAACTGAAAAAATGTACCTACTGTGTATGTACGATTCACTGCAGTTTAAATTTGAAATGAACACTAGAGGCAGTAAAACTCCGACAACTTTTATTACTTTTCACACAAAGTATGATTTACAGGTACAGAGTTTTGATTAATAAAGGCTAATTTTCACACAATTACTTGCAGAATGTTAACATCCTGCACGATTTGAAAACTGATACTTTTGAACGTTGTCGTCACATATACAGCTTCATATGCATGAGTTTTCTAATTCAGTAGGTTTACTCGGTAGCTCATGCGATACGATGTGGCACTTAGGTGATGAAGAGCTCCAGTACGAACCCCGTGAAACTACGGTTCAACAAACCAGCTCAAATCTGCATAAGGAAGTTAAAATAGCATGGCTACATCAGCGAATGCATTTTTATATTACTTTTGCGTTTGTTAACACTATCGGGTAGGTTTAGGGTTGGATTTAGTATAGGGGATATTTCCAACATGATAGAGCATTAATCTTAAGCGACAATCACTGGATATTTGAATTCTAAACGGCCACAATATGTACCTCAAGCAGCATAATAAAAATGCTGCAATACGTGCCTGTACCAACGTAATAAAACGGTGCCACGGTCACATATTAATTGTGTGTTTTAGCGCTACTCTCTGGACATTTCACTTTGAAACTGCTGCAAAACGTGCAGTAAGGTAATTACGGTGCTGCAGAAATGTATGTAGAGGCACGTATTTCCAATGAGCCTGGGTTGCAATAAATAGAAATGTCTCTTGAGCAGCAAATTAGCATATTAGATTGATTTCTCATTCACAAGGATCACAAGGATCATGTGATGTTGAAAACTGTAGTAATGATGCTGAAAATTCAGCTTCGCCATCATAAAAACAAATTACATTTTAAAATTCATTACAATAGAAAACAGCTACTTTAAATTGTAATAATATTTCACTAGTATTACTGATCAAATAAATGCAGCCTTAGTGAGCACTTCTTTCAAAAACATTAAAAAGTCTTAAGTGACCTCAAACTTTTTGCATCTTGCCTTCCACAAAGAATGAATCACCGTAAACATGATTTCCCATTCAATCGAACTTCTTTTGCTGCCTTAATTACATCTTTTCTCTACGGTCTGCACCCACTCAGATGGCTGCTTCTATGAATAATCTTCATCCATACATGAGCATCTGTTTTGTGTCCAGCTGTGTTTGTAATTAGCACACAAGCACCAAAGTGACGTGATTTTGTAGCCACCTGCCATCTCGCATTCTTGGTGACACGGGTTCTTCACTCGGGTAATGGACACCTGAGTCACGGTGTGCGTTTCAAAAAAGTAGAAGTTTAGTTTGATGCATGTTTGGCCTGTGGGCGGCATCGGTGGCCTTGTTGCCACTGTGACAGACATTCGCCGTAGCATCGGCGTGTGCACAGTGTGATGTTCTCAGAAGAATCGTTCGCATTGTTTCCACCGCTGCTCTGAGCCACGCAGAGCGGCCCACTGATCTTTGTTTTTCTCTTTCTTCTCCGTTCTGAACTTCCCTTTCAAAGCCGCAGGCAGAAATTGAATCCCTCTGTCCTAAACTCCACCCTTTCTTCTGCCTACTGAGACTGAAGTCCACATCAAGTCTGTGTTGGTTACTTAACGTTTAAGAAAAAAGAAGTTTCTCCATTTGTGTGTGTATTTGTGTACATTGAAATAAATGCAAACGCAGCAGGACTCCGACCACTAATGGATTTCCACCGTGGGAGCTAATTAAAAGGGATGACGAGAGCTGGATCTGATCAAGAGAATGCTGGGTGACTAGTCGCAGAAGTGAGTCCTGAGGCGCCGTGTTCAGCCACCATGTGCGTGAAGAGCGTGGCATGATGATATGATAAAGACGGCACCTTCAGGCAACACTTACACTCATTACCACTCGCTTTTGTTGGCATTCACGGGTCAACTCTCAGCATCAAAGACACGCCCGGCCGACGTTCCCGGGCTCCCTTTCCCAAGTCTCCTCGCTCAGATCTGCCCATCTTCTGTTGTTCGCTGAGCCTTGGTTACTTTTACAGACAGTGGGTTCATGTCCCTGGCAGATTACAGCTAAATGATTAGAGAAGGAGCGCTCATTAAAATGCCACAGTTTGCTCGTGGCGCTGTTCGCACTCTTTTAAGTTCTCGTGGTGTACTGTCACACAGCTTGCACTGAGGCCATTAACTAGTCTAAGGACACAAACTTCAGCTCTCGCGAGTCATTGCCCGTGTTATGAGAACTTGTAGCAAAATCAACTGTGAAATGTGAAAACAAAGTTTGGCCGAAGACGACTGCATAATATAAGTGTGCAGATGAACCTTCTGATGCATGAATTAAGTCACAAAGGCAAAAAAAGTGTTTCTGTTTACTTTAAAACAAGAATATAATCATTCACACCTGTTTTTGTTTGTACTATAGTTTTCTGTTGCTCTCTATCGCACTATTTAATAACAGTGCCCTTGTTACACGTTACATGTACTTACTATAGTAATTACAGTAAATTATGCATAATTACATGCAGCTAATCCTAAACCAAACGTTAATCCTAAACTTAACCCTAAGATAAGTACATGTTGTTTATTATTTTGCTCAATGCACAAATGTACAATCACAGTGTAACATGGAGACAGTGAAATAAAATGTAACCCAATTATTTCTACACAAACCAAGCATCAGTGTTTAAAATATTATTTAAATGATGCATAATATTGTTTAATTAAAATAGCTTAAAATAAATAGCATCATAATATATTAAATATTTACATTTTTTGTAACACTTTACAATAAGGATCGATTTGTTAACATGTTCACTCTTTAGTTTAGGGACCAATTCTTACTATTTTTATTCTAACTATTAACTACAACTTTTGCCTCAGTGAACTAATAATTTGCTGGTTATTAATAGTTAGTAAGGTAGTGGTTAAGTTTAGGGATCTAAAAAATTGTCATGCAGAATAAGGCATTAATATGTGCTTTATAAGTAGTAATAAACAGAAAATATGCTAGTAATATGCATGCTAATATGCAACTAGTTAATAGTGAGAATTGGTCCCTAAACTAAAGTGTTACCGTTAACGTTACTTAATTACATTAGTTAACATGCACTAACGATGAAAAATACGGTAACACTTTAGTATAGGAACCAATTCTCACTATTAACTAGTTGCTTATTAGCATGCCTATAATTAACATATTGGCTGTTTATTAGTACTTTTAAAGCACATATTCTACATGACCATATTCTACATCTCTAATCCTACCCCATACCTAAACTTAACAACAACTTGACTAACTATTAATAAGCAGCAAATTAGGAGTTTATTGAGGCAAAAGTCATAGCTAATGGTTTGGGTTTGTTAACAGTGAGAATTGGACCTTAAATTAAAATGTGACCAAAAATACTTCCAAATCTTTTTATTAATCTCACTTACTGTAATATTAATTTCAACATTTACTAATACATAATTAAAATCAAATATTATTTAATGGATCTGAGATGACATGACCGAACAATGAACAGTTGTACTTTTATTAACTAATGTTAAAAAAGACTAATAAATATAAGAAACGTATTGCTCACAGTTACCTAATGTTAGTTGTGCAGTAGCTAACGTTAACTAATGGTAAAGTGTTACCATTTTTTTTCTTATATAGTCTATATCTGCTGGAAAAAAATGACATACCACTTCCATCAGCTATATTGAAATCAACAAAATGACATATAAAGAAAACAGAATAACGCAGAAGGTCAAAGATGATCACTCATGCTGCTTTATATTTAACATCAAACCCTGAATGGTAAAAATGCCTTTAAAAGATCTGTGCACTGTAGTAGAAACGTACTGTTAAAACCAAAAATTAGTGCTGAATTCATTAGGCGAAGAGGAACATCTGCTAATTTCCAGTAGATTTCTGGCACGCGCGTAATTAAAGTGTCTGAATAAAGAGCATGAAGATTATCTACAATTATGAAAACTAGGTAATCTGTAGGATTTTCTCATTTTCTGTTCTTTTTCATGTTGGTGGCAGAAATAACACCATTTTGCCGTTGATGTCCAACCCATTATTTCTTAAAGCGAAAAAGGATGTGAATACTGAAACTGAAGACAGTTTGCTTTTTAATGAATACCCCACTCTAGTAACAGGTATGTCAACAACTACAGGTTTTAAAGACTTTTCGAAGAGCTTTGGTTTCCATGACAACAGGTGAAACCAAATGGGGAGGTCAGCGGTGAGTGTGTGTGCTGTGTCTGGTTTGTGTGAAAAAGTGTGTTTGTATGTTTTAGGGATAATTTGTAATGTTTATTCGAAGATTCTGACCTTGGGGTTCTAAAATTAATGTTCCATTTTCAAAAACGCAAAGTGTTTGTTAGTGTTGTTGTGTGTAAAGGTCACATGAGCTGTTGGATATAATGATCCGGATAAGCAGACAATTTAAATGAATCCAATATATACAAAATTAATGAACCAGAAAATATTTACCAAGTATATCATTCTTTCTCTCATGACTGTACAATCTTAATTCTTGTGAGGTGGACATTGCTGAGTTCGGTCTATCCAGACCTGGCAGGGTTGACATTTGAAATTGATGCCTTGCCTTTATTTTAATTGATGCCATGCCTTTCCTTTATTTTCCTTGAATTTTCTTGATATGGCAAAAAAAAATAAAATACATTTATGTATGTATGTATATATTTTAGAACATTTGACTGATTTTTTTTTTGTTCTATTTTTTAGCTAGTCAACTTAAAAATGTAACTACAACATGATGCAAGTAACATTTTCTTTATAAACCATCTACTGTAGTTTTATTTCAAGTGCACAAAGACATGTTAATGAATGAAATACGAATGCACATATTGTACAAACTTGTCTTAAACATATCAACTATGTTCAGAAATAATATTAAAATTGTCTTCAATTTAAATTCAAAATGACTAAAAGTATATCAATACACAATTATTAAAGGAGTAGTTCACTTCCAGAATGAAAATTTCCTTAATATTTACTCACCCCTATGTCATCCAAGATGTTCATGTATTTCTTTCTTCAGTCGAAAAGAAATTCAGGTTTTTGAGGAAAACATTCCAGGATTTTCCTCCGTATAGTGGACTTCAATGGTGGCCAACGAGTTGAAGGTACAAATTGCAGTTTCAGTGCAGCTTCAAAGGGCTTTACGCAATCCCAGACGAGGTCTTATCTAGGTAAATGATTGGTCATTTTCTAAAAAAAAATACAAATTTAACCACAAATGCTCGTCTTGTACTAGCTCAACCTCATGTATAACATTCTGAAAATGCTGGGTTAAATACAACCCAGCGCTGGGTAAAATATGGACAGAACCAGCAATTGGGTTGTTTTGACCCAGCGGTTGGGTTACTATCCAGAAGGTTGGGTTAAAGATTTAACCCAACTGCTGCGTTAAATTAACCCAATTGCTGGTTCTGTCCATAGAATCAGCAGTTGTGGCCTAATGGATAGAGAGTTGGACTTGTAACCTGAAGGTTGTGGGTTCGAGTGTCAGGTCCAGCAGGGATTGTAGGTGGGGAGAGTGAATAACCAGCACTCTCTCCACCCTCAATACCACGACTGAGGTGAGACCCTTGAGCAAGGCACCGAACCCCCAACTGCTCCCCGGGCGCTGCGGCATTGGCTGCCCACTGCTCCGGGTGTATGTTCACTACTGTGTGCATGCACTTGGATGGGTTAAATGCAGAAGACAAATTCCGAGTATGGGTCACCATGCTTGGCCACACACCACTTCCTCATTTCCTTTCCCTATTTAACCCTGCAAGTGTGACGTGGGAAGTACTAACGTAGTGTTTACAAAGTGAACATGCAAAGAAAGTCAACAGCCCTTTACAAAAAAAGGTAAAACAATGATTTTGGACAATTTTGAAGTTGGAGGAGAAAACGAGATGGAGCTTTTCAACCTACCATACGTTTTTGAACAGAAATACACAGACAATAACTAACCATGCATGACTTTTCCAGTGTGATTACTCAGTGTGTGAAGATGCGCATGCGCATCGCAGAGCTAGTGCAAGATGAGTGTTCGTGGTTAAAAAGTGTATAATTTATTTTTTTTAGAAAATGGCCGATTGTTTTGCTAGACAAGAACCTTATTCCCGTTGTCCACCATTAAAGTCCATTATATGGAGAAAATCCCTGAAATGTTTTTCTCAAAATCTAAATTTCTTTGCGACTGAAGAAATAAAGACCTCTTGGATGACATGAGGGTAAGTAAATTATCAAGAAATTTTCATTTTGGAAGTGAATTACTGCTTTAACATTAAGGGCTCTATTTTAATGATCTAAGCGCATGATCTGAAGCGCATGGCGAAGGTGCACTTAGGGCGTGTCCGAATCCACTTTTGCAAGTTTAACAACGGAAAAATCGGTCAGCGTGCCAGGCGCATGGCCCAAAAGTGTTGTATCTATTCTCTTAATGAGTCATGGGTATGTTTTGGGTGTGACGTGCAATAAACCAATCAGAGTCTCATCTCCCATTCCTTTTAAAAGGCCAGTTGTGCTTGCACCATGGCAGAATCGCTATTTACATGATGAAATTTGCAAGAGCAAAGACTGAACACTTCTGCAGAGAGGAAATGGATCTGCGTGATAATCTTTTATTATAATCCTTTCATTTTTAATATTTGGCATGTTGGTGTGCTGCTGCGCGCCCCTGTGTGTAAGCAAAGTGTACACACGTTGTGCACCCGCCTATAGGCGCATATTACTAACGCGCTCTTTAAATAAATAAAAAAAAATACTGCGCCATTGACTTTAGACCAGGTTTTCGTTAATCAATGGCACAATCGTTTTCAGTTGCCTCAAAATAGCAATGCACCAACAATGCGACTCAACACACCTCGTTTTTAGACCAGCACGCCCATGGGCGAAGAGATGGGTGCAAGTGCATTTACTATTTAAACAATGTGGCGCCAGACGTGAAACTGATAACTGCGTCGGGCTGAAACTAACAAAAACCACTTGCGTTGCGCCTGGTGTCACATTGCACCGCGGGTGTATGATAAGGCCCTAAATGTTTTGTAAAATCAAAGAACTTGCAGCGTTTTGTTCATGAAAAACCATTCTAAAAACATGGCACTCAAGTTTAAAGAAGTTTTTTCCCCATTCCACTGCCCGCATCGCAGCATTCTGTGTGAATAGCACCTACCGATATATTCCACATTAATTAATAAGCAGCAGTAATTTATCAAATGATAATCAAATGATGTAGAAGTGCTTTTAAACAAACATATATCCAGATGCACACTGCACTCAAAACCAACCCACAAGATTGTGAATTGGCACTAATTTTGTGGATGCAAATTGTGTAAAATATGTCTAAATCCTTAAGGCCTCAAAACATCACATTCTGAATGTCTGTCAACCTGGAACTCAATCAAAATACAATTGTATTGTTTCAAAAAAAAAAAAAACCCTGTTAATTCTTATTTTATCACATCAACTTCTAAATAAGATTCAAATACACAAGAAGGTGAAGTGAAAAAGACAGAAATATAAAAAGAATGTGTTATGTTGTGGCACAAGGACATGTCCTCCTCAAATATGTAAAACATCCAAAGCACAAATGTATAGTATTATGCACAAAAAAGCTAATTTCTTAATTCTCTCATTTGTTTACATGTGCATTGAGTGCCCTAATTTTTGCTAATACTGCTGGTGGCTAAAAGGATGTTTTCTTGTATATGTATGCTCTCTGTATCTCTGTCATGTGCGTGTGTTTCTGTGCTTGTGCTTCATACGTCCGGCGAGCCATTATTCTGGTCTGAGCGTGACCACTTCTAATGAATCTCTTAATGCTGCTTGTTCCTTCCGACGCTTATCTGTCCCACTTTCACATCATGCTGTTATTTCATGATTGTTTACAATCCATTAGCATTCACATGGCTCTCAAATAACATGTGCGCAGCTATTCCATCGTCGCCTCACAAGGAGAAATAGCTGTGACAGCGCTGAACGTTTATTTAACGTGTCGATGGCGGTGGCAAAGAGGTAATTGAGAATTGATTTGACCATAATGGCTTTTCATATGTTCCCTACAGAATGCTGATGCCACCTGATTAAGCCGTGAGACGGCAATTTGCCACTTAATGGGGTCTGCCCTTGTCCTTTGCACAAGACGAACCGACGGTGTGAGAAGTGGTAATAAAGGGACAGTGTTCAGAGGTGTCGTCTGCATCTGAGTCATTGTACGGAGCATGTTACTGTGGTTTAATCTGTTCTCGCTTTTGTCACCTCAAAGCGTTCGCTTTGTAGAGGGAAGTTTCTTAGTTCCAGCTTGCTGCACAGTCTCAACAACTGCAGCAAAAGCTGATGATACTACCTCCTGAGTATTTTGACTGTGAAAAGGTGCCCTAACAGTTTTTTTTTAATTGTGGAACTGAATGATAAAGAAAAAATCCAAATAAGGGAAACCATGAAACATGAGATTACCAGTGCTATTTCAAATCTCTCATTTTATTTTAGTTAGAAATTTCAAAGGGTGGTTCAAGGGCCGTAAGGACGTGTTAGGGGGTCTGTACAAAATAATGAAAGTTTATGTACAAAGTATAGTGTTGGAGTTATGTAATCAGATTACTTTAAGAAAATAGTAAAGTAATGCATTACTTTTCAATTTTCATTAAAAAAATCAGTTACTTTTTCAAATAAGTAACGCCAGTTACTTTGTTTTCCCATGTATTGACTAACAGCTCTCGCGTTGCCATGTTGAGAGAAATCGGGAGTAAGTGCAGAGGCATTCTGTGCGCTGTGTGAACATGATGTTACTGTAGTTCTAGACTAAATGTCAACATGCATTGGCTCATCTCACCTGTACAAAAACAGATGCACTATTCCTCAAAATGAATAAAAACTGAAATGCAAACTCAGGATATTATACAATTATAGTTGCAATAATTAAATGTGTTAAATATACTTTATGTAATCCCATTTTATTATCCAATGTCTTTGCTGCAACCATACAAATAAGCAAAAATGACTTTTGATAAACATAACATTTGGGTTTCATTTTTTATTGCTGAAGAGTGTGGAACTTTCTTCTCCTGCATTATACTGAACAGATGTGAATGTACAGTACATTTCCATCAGCCTCAGGCTTGTTCATTTAACTTTTGGTGTGAAAGGGCTTTTACATCCGCCAAAAATAGAACTAGCCCCGCCCAGATTTAATAAGTAACATAAAAGTAGCGTAACGCATTACTTCCCATAAAAGGTAACTAAGTAACACAATTAGTTAGTTTTTAGGGAGTAACACAATATTGTAATGCATTACTTTTAAAAGTAACTTTCCCCAACACTGTATATAATGATATTAACGTTCACATTATTCAAATTTGGTATTTGGATTTTGGTAATATTTTAGTCTACTTTGTATATAACAATTATATTTGATTGCATTAATTGCATATTAACAGCACCAGTTACCAGTAAATTAATTATTTCCCACATATTATTTAAACTATTTGCGTTCCAGTGATAATATAAAATCTTATTTTTAGATCATGTTATGATTATATAAAAAAAATACTTCATTTAATTGTTTTATTTTAAAGGTCCCATATTGTGCACCTTTCTGGAGTTTTATTTTAGGTTTTGATGTCCTTAAGAATATATATTCACGGTATAAGTACCAAAAACCATCTCAATATATTTTTACAGCTACTTTCTCATGAGCTCTGATAAAAACAGGTCGATTTGGCCTGTCTAATTAATATTCATAAGCCTATCTTCTGATTGGCCTGTTGTTTTCTGAGTGACGCACCGCTAGGCCAACCACAGGTAACTAGGGTCATGTAGGACCGACGTCACAATTACGTCACCGCGCTAAGCTGTAAGCAAAACAAAGGGAAAATTGCCCTGGAGGTGGCCCATTCAAACCAACGCAGATTTGGCTACATAAGGAGCTAATATCATCTTGTTGTGATGCTGGGTGCCAGAATCGACCTAATACAGCCTCAAATTAGAAATTTGATCGCATATGTTACCTGCTGCCACTGCCAGACAAAAACCGACGACAGCTGTGGTGAAACGAGATAAAACGAGCGGACTGGACAGAAACGATCGTCAAAAATGTTCGCGTTTACAGCGCACGCTTCTTATCAGAAAAGGTTCAATAAAGTATTGTCTTTTGTTGTTATGGGCGCGTCTGAAGATTTCTTGCATCTCACGACTGTCGTGTATGAAATAATGTCTGTGTGCGTGTGTGTAAAACAGCAAACTGACGATTTATATATAATTTGTAATTGTATACACTGTTGTGATTAATTGTGGCTGGAATAATATTGTAGCAGTAAAAATACTGAGTGAGTTTGTCTTTACTATACATGTTAGACGTGATCCACCTCATAGTAACAGTCCTGTCAGATCGTCCATCCTTTGAGCGAGCGTGCACAGTAACGTTACAGGTCGGCTGATCTGGTTTCGTCCGTTTAAGTGAACCTTTCCGACATGTTTCCGTGTTGTTGTTGCTCATGGATGCGATGCTGTCTAGGGGTTTAGCAAAAGGACGGAAGGCGGTGCTCGGGAAGTTGTTCGGACGTCACATTTTTACGGAAGTCACAGGGGCTCTTGAAAAAACACAGCAATTTTATGCAGGCTGTGTGCACTTTACGGGGGACTGACTGTTTTGAAACTTATATGGTAGTTACATAGCCCCTGGATCTCTGTTATCATGAAAAAAGCCAGGAAATTTCAGTTTTGACAATATGGGACCTTTAAATTCCAGTGCAGGAAATTAAACCATTATTTTTGTTATGAAGCATTATGATTTATTAATAGATAGATTAAACCCTCCACCTCCCCCAGCTCCACATGTCTAGATCTGCTATGGAATTCACAGTATTTATGCCAATTCATGCAACAACAGCATGTTAGTGAATCTTTTGGCAGTAACAAGTCTATACAGCCTGTGGTGCAGATCTAGTTTGTCAAAACCAAATACGTTAACAATGTCATATATATATATATATATATATATATTAACAAGCTAAAACTATTCAGAGAGTTTTCATGAAATAATGAAATACTGTACCATTAACTAATTTCTTTTGATTTTTAAGGTCAGCATTTGTTGATTATTGAAGTGGAAAGTCTTAAGAATTGAATTGGCTCTGTCAAAAGCCAGTTACAGAAAGAAAAAATTAATAGCAGGTCATGCAATAACAGACTGAGTAAATAATATGTGCTGGTGATGCAATGCTCTGTTGATCTGTTCTGTTTGCATGTTGCATTCGTCAGGTTGCCTCATGCATAGACACACTGTAATTACAATTTCTGTGCTTACATGCTTTAGTCTACACATAAATTACCTTTTTGTTGTTGTTGCATAAATTATATTTCTGGCACAGTCAACAGATGCTTTGTTTGCACAGAAGCACACTGAACTGAAATAAATCCAAAGCAACATGCTTGGCTCTTCAAATGTTACCTCAATATGGACATCCTTAACATTCCCCAGAAATAACACTCAGGACTTGAGGGGGGTTTTTTATGAGCATTGATCTCTCAGCGTCAGATTGTTCAGGAATGAAAAACAACAACTGGGATTTCTGTATCTTGTCACTTTGATTTTCAAGGTCTTTTATATTTTACTTTGTTCTCGTGTGTGTGTTTGTGTTCACTACATTTGTTGTTTTTATAATTTGCTTTCCTTTTACTTTGATTTCATTTTTCATTACAAGCATACTTTGATGACGAGGATGAAGATCTGTTTGGTGATTACTATTTCAGTAAGTTACCATATGTTCATATGTTTTCTTGTGTTTGCTGTGTATTTTGTTCATATATGTATATTTTTTCATATATTTTTTCAAGTGTTTTGTGTGTAAATGGGACCACTGGTGCCATAACACAACTTTTATTCAGCCTCCAAATCTGATAATAAGCCACAGATTTCTTTTAATGAAATTTCAGATTTTTAAGCTATTAGCGGGAGCACTACACATTTTTTTAAGAACGCTTTTGTTTAAAAATGGTGTTTTTGTGTCAGCAGAATTCCCTTCTTCAAATCACCTCTTAACTGTTCATTTCTGTCCCTGTTGAGAGCTGCAGTCACAGGCTGAGAGATTGCTGCCTTCATCATAAAGCTCTCATTAGAAGCTTCATTAATCACAATGCCTTAAACAAACCCAAGGCCAATTAGCCTCACATGGCATAAAGCCAGTCTCTTCAGTCCATTTCTCTCAATAACATGAGTAACTATCTTTGAAAAAGTCATTTTATAGTGACTTTTTTAGACAACATTCAAATCCTGAAAGGGCTATTTTACTAATTTTAGACCTTGTGTGTGTGAGTGTATGTTTCTAATTATGTAATTTCATATTTTTAGTGAAAACAAATTTACCATTTTAAAATCACATAAAACTTATGAAAACTGTAGCGCTCCAAACAGGAAAAAATAAATCTTTTTACTGCAGGTGTGTAGAGCCAATGGGATACTTGAAAATGAACAAGAAGGTGGCTAACCGCACACTAAAAATGCTTTTCTTACTTAGATTTTTTGTCTTGTTTCCAGCCAAAATATCTAAAAATTCTTAAATCAAGAAGGATTTTCTAGTCAAGTGAAAATTATTGTCTTGTTTTCAGAAGATTAAGTGAGTTTTTTTTTTTTAAATTAAGTTTTTGCTTGAAACAAGCAAAATAATCTGCCAATGGTGTAAGCAAAATAATATTGTTTTCTGTTTGAAATAAGATTATTTTGTTTACACCACTCGCAGATTATTTAGCTTGTTCTAAGAAAAATCTCACTTAATTTTGACGTTTTTTTTTTTTTTAAACAAGACCATTTTTACTTGTCTAGAAAATCCTTCTTGGTTGAATAATTTTTAGATATTTTGGCTGAAAACAAGACAAAAAAAATCTAAGTAAGAAAAGCATTTTTGCAGTGATCCACTCAAGACTGGACAAGTCTACAAAAACATTTTTTATTTTATAAATTGCGTCGTGCAAAAAGCATGATGCATGATGCAATTTCTAAAATAAAAAAGATGTTTTTGTAGACTTTTCCAGTCTTGAGTGGATCAGTGTGCTGTTAACCATCTTCTTGTCCATTTTAAAAATCACACAATTAACCCTTTGATATTCTTTCTTACACTGAGAATTCAAAAAATGTAATATATTTCCTGAAAATAAATAAATAAATAAATAAACATATATATATATATATATATATATGCTTAACCATGATTCTTGTATTAATAAAATTGTATTTTCCCTTTTTGAATTTGATCTTTTTTGCATGTGTCCACTATATCAATACAATAGTTTCAAAATGAGTGTGAATGAGGTCAGGAATAATATCCGTTTATGATGGTGTCCTTGGTTAGCACTCAATTATGAAGCGATAGTCTCATTATCACCCCTTCTAGAGTGAGATTGTATAGGCACAGAAGTGGCTTCTCAAGAAGATTTAAAGAAACACCTGCTGCTTGCATTGTCAAACCAGCAATTTCCTTGAAACCATATTAAGTTAACTTACAGAATGCCCTTGTCAGCTGCCAACAGCCATCATTTACCAGAAGGAAAGATGCCGTCTGGAATGATGACACTTGCGACGTGCCAAGACGTGATAAATGCTTGTGCTGAGAAATATGGGAAATGAAGTGAGAGCTGCAAGATCCAAACAATCTGTGTATGAGCACACAATACTTCACCAACCATGGTTATTTTAGAGTCATCAAGCAATTTTGACCAAATGTGACCTTACTAAAATTTTGAAACTGTTAAAATATAAAAAAGCTATGAAGAAATGGAGCTGCAGGCCATCTTGCATTGATTAAAAATGGCTGGAGAGATTTACGAAAGGGCCAAAGAAGTAGCGTTTCTTTACTGCATGCTGACTAATGCACCATGTGATTCACTCTTTGATTATTTCTTCTTAATATTGTTTCATTTAGTAAATATTTTCTCTGTCCCTCAGTTCCCTCAGTTTTTTCTTGCTCTTGAGCTCACTGACATTCAGTGTATTCAAACCTGAAGGTCATATAAAATGATAAAAGCGGGGTTTGTGCGACACACTCAAAGTTCATTCTTGTTATTGCCCTGGCAGCACATTAAAGGGGTGTTCGGATGGCTCTGGAGCTGCACATGGGCCACAACTGCATCCATCTGACTCCAAGCCAGAGAAAACATTCATTTGTGGGTTTAAATCTGTAGAAGGTTACGTAACGTCGAAATATTCTATTTTGATATTTGCGCATTCGCCACCGTCGCTTCCACACTTGAAGGAAAAAACACTGCAACATCATGCGTGGATGATGACACCTCAGTGTGTCATAAATGAAATGCAAAACACGTTGAGGCTTTTCTTTTAACCCACTCGCGCTGTGCCAAATCAGCTGTCAGTGGGGCTGTTTGTAGCGAGAAGCTTATTGGGTTTATTCTGAGAACTTGAGTCGCTGACTTTTTATTTGCTTTGGAGTGCAGGCTGTAGAGGAAGAACCACAGTGGCTTCAGTGACGGCCATTTATGAGAAAATGTTGTTTAAAGAATATCACATTTAAAGTCTGTGGAAACCGGCAGTGCAGCTCTTTACGTCAGTATATTTCTGAGTGGAACGGAATGTTAAAGAGAGAGTGGGGCTAGATTTGATTACATTTTCATATTTTGACAAAAGATTATGATTTTTTTTTTCTATGGATTAACTTGCATGGATTAATTGTTTACCACAAGACCAGTAATGTGCCCTAAATAAGAAAATATGGTCATTTCTGATTACATGCAGACTACGATCACCAGTAGGTGGCAGCAAGTGACTCACTGAGTCATTAATTTAACCGATTCATTCAAATCACTGATGAATTTAGGAACAAAAGAAATGACTGCTGTTATGAGTCATTGAATCATTCATACAACCAATTAATTCAAAACGCTGATACATTCAGGAACTCTGTTTTTGTTGTTGTTTTTTTTAAACATATTTACATATTTTTATATATTTGCATATATTTTGACTACTTATTTCTTGTTTATTGCATTTTAAATAGACAAGCAAATGCCTTGTCAGAAACTCTTGTCATGCTTGTTGTGTTTTCATTTACAGTAATATTTCTTCTTTTTTTTTTTTTTACTAAACATGCATATACTTGATTTTCTTTAAAAAAATGCAAACAAATGCATACATGCTGCTAAAATATTATCGTAGCACCATTTGAGAATACAGCGTAATCAGACTTTAGCCATTAAAATGTACCTAAAACATTTTTATTCAAGTATCTGAAATGTTCAACCTGATCTCATAATGAAAACATACCTGTGGGAACTTTTTTCGCAAGACGCGAGATACGTACTGCCATGTACGTTTCGTAACACATTCGATGTGAAATGTCCACTGTGTGGCGCTAAAAGAGTATTTTAAGAGCATAGTTTTTTCCCCCGGAAAAGATTAACGTACATATGGTACGTTTTATTTGTTGTTGATTTTGTACATGTCATCGCATTTTTGACTTCAAATGTCCTTTGAGTGGCGCTATAACTTACCCTACCCAATAGTATGAACAAAAGCGAATGTGACATAAAAACGCAATCGTTTTAGCTTGTTTTTCGATCTCTCATTTTTCTGCTTTATCATTGTGAGTCATGTTATTGACGGGATTCATACCCAAGGATTCCGCATCCTAAGTCCAATTCTGTGCCGGCTGAGCTACCGAATAAGCTTGAGTTCATTTCTGTTGGAAACTGCAGTGATATGTATTTATTGATACGTATTTGACGTCTTGCGAAAAAGTTCCCACAGGTATGTTTTCATCATGAGACCAGGTAGCAAATGTCAGGGCTTGTCAAAATATCTCCATGGCCCACAAAAAAAATAAAATAAAATAAAATAAAATAAAATAACACCTCAGACTCCATAGGGTTAAATGTAGTGTGAATCTGAGGGTGTAATGACAAAATAAAGATTTAAAAAACCATGTGAGAGGAATCAATAAATGTCCACCATGTTCACAATCTGTCCAAATTTAATTAAAATTGGACTAAATAGGTCAATCTGGTGAAAATAGCTAGGCCTGTTGCTAAATTGCACTTATCCACTTGGAGATCACCACTTCTAGTCACATCTGATTCCACATTAAATGTGTAATGATGTTATGATAAAAGTATTAAATATATGAAATAATGTTATGTGAGTGAGCCGGTTTTTAGCAACTGCACATCTATATTAAATCAAAGCAGCATCTCTGCGCCTGTGACCTTCATGACATCTGTTGTGTTTACAGCAGATCTGAAATGAATGTGACTAATAATGAAAGTGGGTAGCTACACAAAATTAGCTTTGTGTTCAGTGATACTTATGATGTACATCTTTCATGCTATTCTTCTAAATAACACCAAATGAACAATACCATCCAAAACAACATATGTATATACAGTATAACAACACTGTAAAAAATGACTATAAAAATGCTACAGTAAAATCTGTTAAATGGTTAACGGTAAATTCCCCTAATATATACAGTGAAAAACTGTATTGGACATTACATGTAATTTTACGGTAGTATACCGTTTTTGGAAGTGAAATAGAATGTATAATTTACAGTGAATAACCGTAAATTGACATTCCCAGAATTCCCTGCGTTACATTTCAAATTTGATGTTTTTTTGTTGAAATAACCATGTTTCTTCTTCGTTTTTTCTTATCAGTTTTGTACATTAAGGTTGTATGTTACACCTAATGTTGTTAAATGAATGTTTATTGCATTATTTCAGTTTCATGTGCATCACCGTGATGGTGTTTAGCGTTTGTGGGAATGACACTGTGCACCTTCTATACATGTTATTATTTAAAAGATGCTTGTGATGGCCTTTGGTTCATCATGTGGCTTTCTCCTGCATTTGGTGGTTATCAGTGTATTACAAAGGTACAAAACGGATTTCAGTACTTAAGTAGGTTGGTATATTAACATTATATCAATTAATGAAATTATGGTATTTAACTGTAAATTACCGTAAAACCTAAAGTGTTGCAAAAAATGTTACAATTCTGGCAACCACAGCTGCCGTTTTTTTACTGTAAATTTTACGGATTTTTTTTTTTATAGTGAACTCTTGTTATACTGTGTATCAGCTCACCAGACAACAGTAGAAGAAGCAGCAAAGTTATTCACCAGATTTGCTATCATATAGGTCCTTCTGTAGAAAAATATCAGTTTAGACATCCAACTGATCGACCCACAGCTCTACAGGTGTGTCCGGCCATTTATCAGCGTCAGCCACCAGACAGAGAACAATGCTGCCTTCTCGTTCTTAAAGAGCTTGTTTTCTGAGGGGAAATTTATCCATTAATTCAATTCCCAGAGCTCAGTGCCACAGAGAGCATGGAGTCTCACTCTTCACGCCTACATTCTTGGCACACATTTCATTTGTTCTGCTCAATCAAAGAAACAGAAAATAAAAAGAAAAAGGAAATGTGTTGATGATTGTAATGGAAAATAAATAGAAGACAATGGATTTGATGGAAGATAATGAGAATGACTGTCATTTGGTGAAGGGCTCTCAAAGATCAATGCCACTTTTTCTCCAATGATAAGCCAATGTATTGACAGGATAATCAGCCAATCAGAGCGCTATCGAGACAATGCCTTCCTTGTGATTTTTTGTTTGTTGTTATGACCCTTTCACATGTCTCACATCAACAACAACTCAAAGGAGCAATGCGTCAGGTGTCAAACTCCTGTCTATTTTTTAAAAATTGTAACACTGTTAAATGTAATCTTTAGCAAAAAAAAAAAAATCTAAATGAATATTCATTTTCATACTGTACAATATGTTTTAATGTTTAATTCCACCCAATTTATTATTTTTTTGTTTTATTTTTGAGACACTCTTTTCTATGGTACACAGAAGCTTGACAGTTTTTGTAAAATCTTTTTTTTTTTTTTTTTTTTTACAAAAGGTAAGTATTTTTGTCATTTTTCTACTCCATAATTAAGCCCTCCTAAAAACAAGAAGAAAATTCATAAGCTTTTCAACAGTGCAAAACATTGATTTAGGAACAAAATAGCCAACCTTGAAATGTCCCAAAAAAATCTATTTTGTTGTGTAAGTTCTAAAATTCAGATTTACAAAATTCTAATAGTTTTGTTATTTTTCTAGCTCTGTAATAAGCCACTCTAAGCTGTCTTTTTCCCCTTCTGAACTCCAATGCTCCTTTGTTTGCTTTCAATATTTTCACTGTTCACTCTGTACACTTCCTGCTGTCTTGCTTCCTGGCAACCTCGTAAAATCATCCTTCCGTGACGCTCTCTGCACTGTTGTTTGTGTAAGGGTCAAGGTGTCACAGCACATTTACATTGAATCATTTAGAAGATGTTTTCATCCAAAGCAATTCACAAATGAGGAGCACAAATACCTGCCGCTTGTTTTCAGAAGTGCACTGAAGCCATGGTGCGAGTTATGTGAAACAACCTTTATATCTAAAACGGCAACTTTTTTTTATTATTGCAACTTTGTATCTGTTAGGGTGTCATAATGTGATTTTATATTTCATATTGTGCTGTCAATCGATTAAAAAATTGTAACTAATCACAATTAATCTCACCTAACATTAAAGTTTTTAAACATACTTTTATATTGCAATAATTTCATATGCAATCTTCAAATTAATGTACAAAAAACATAAAGGCATCATATTTTTAAATATTTGTTTAGTGGCATCTTTTTTATGACTGAGGCCGAGTATCACTGATACCGATACTGATGTCTCTATGAAACAGTTTTTTCCCCCCTAATATTTAACCATTGATTGTAGCCATTCAGCATTAGAGTATAAATAAGAGTTATCAATTTTAACATTTATTAGACTTGAAAAAATAACTTTTAATTTATCTTAAATCAATCGTCACATAAATCCATTATAATAAATGTCATATTTAGCTACCTGTGCCCTTCAGCAAGTAGGAAATATACAGAAATTGAATAAAGTTATCAAACACTAAATTCTAAATTAAATATAGATGAATCCTTAAAGTTACAAAAGTTATTGATTTCCTATTTTTTCTTTTGTTCTTTGATTAACAGACATCACAGCACCTGGGTTATTTGGTTTTTTGGCTGCTATTACTTTAAGAGCTGCCGCTGCTGAATGTGACGTGGAACTGACACGCATCGTATTTTCGCACAAATGATATACAGCACGCACCGGCATATTTGTGTGTGCAATTGAAGAGCACGTGTTACAAGCACAGTATAACGGCAGACAGGACAGGAAAATTCGTTTTTCCTGACATATGGCCTGACAGCATCTCATCTGACCGATGTTCACTGTTGTTCTACTGAAGCTCCTCGTCACCTGTACCATTTTCACGCTCGTTTGACTAGTGCCTGGCGCTGAGGTGAAGTGGAGTGCGCGTCTGAAAAGTCTCCCATTTGATGTGGTCATAAAGACGTTTTGCGTTTAAATAAACACAATTTTTTTCAACAAAAAAGAGACAGAAGCAGCAGTTGTGAGTGGGGTGGCCAAACCTAGCCCTGCCCCTGCGTTAAGTCGTGGCCTAATGGATAGAGAGTTGGACTTATAACCCAAAGGTCGTGGGTTAAAGTCTCAGGTCCGGCAGGGATTGTAGGTGGGGGGAGTGAATAACCAGCACTCTCTCCACCCTCAATACCATGACTGAGGTGAGACCCTTGAGCAAGGCACCGAACCCCCAACTGCTCCCCAGGTGCCACAGCATTGGCTGCCCACTGCTCCGGGTGTGTGTTCACTACTGTGCATGCACTTGGATGGGTTAAATGCAGAGCACAAATTCCAAGTATGGGTCACCATACTTGGCCACACACCACTTCCCTTTCCCTTAACTGCGTTAAATATTTTTAACACCGTTAAACTGGAAAAATTAATCGCATGCGTTAACGCGCTAATTTTGACAGCACTAATTTCAGGATGACATTATATCACTCAGTATTACTCATAATATGCCTTCATTTCTTATTTTAAACTAACAATTTTTTATTTAAATTTTTTATGTATTTTTTTTTTTTTATTTATTTATTTTATTTAAAAAAAAATCATTTTTTATTATTATTATTTTTTTTTTTTTTTTAAATGACATCAGCTATATATGAAAATCAGCATCTGGCATATTGTATCTGACTCACTTAGCTTCAGTGAAGAGAATGAGTTGACTCTGAGCAGTAGAGGAAGTCTCTACACAGCAATGTCCTGTGGTCAGAAAAGTCTCCTCTGCCAGAGTCCAAATGGATGATGAAGCTCCTGTGAGCTCTTTGCTGACAGCTTCTGATAATGTGCCCTCTTTATGGAGGAGGCATAAACTAATGAGAAGTTGAAGGCACTGAATAAATTGGAAAATTGTAGCATAATGATTCTGTCCGCTGGTCTGTTTATGGGGCTGAAGGGGCAGGAGAGAGAGAGACTTAACGGGCTTTCTCCAGAGAAGATATACACACACAGACAAACAGGCGCGCTCTCTCGTACCCCACGAAGAGGCCATCCTGAGTGGGTCAGAGGCTCCCTGCGAGTCTCCGGCATTGTGTGAGGCCAAATAAAACCTGGCACAATTTGACGGCAATTATTATGGAAATGGAGAAGCTTGTGAAAGATTAACTGGCGAAATGGACTTGGACGCGAAATAAGTTCATGTTATAGAATGAAGTAATATGCTGCTCTTATTGCCACGCAATTTATGCTAATCTGTGCAAGAACGTGTGTGTCTGCTGTATCAGCACCCGTGTGAAGACTTATCACCACTTCCTCCACCTGAGTGATGACTCCATGGGCTGCGCCGGTGCTCCGATTTCTGCCTTACACAAGCGGCCACCCAATTGCAATGGCCTGATAAGAGCCAGAGGGGCAGTTCGGGCCTCGCTTCTGCTCTTCCTGGCCCGGCATCTGCAGAGCGATAAGTGTTTCCCCGAGAGCAGGAGGAGATGAAGCCCATAGTAGACACATTTCTTCAACGGCATTAGAGAAAGAGTGATAAGCGGCAGGATAATTTGTCGACCGCTCGGTTTCTATTTCTGCAGTGTTGTGCAGAGTAGCCCCGCCCACTGAGAAATCTCATTGGTCTAAAGGCTTCCTTCATAAAGCTGTGTGTAGAAATGTCATGAAAACCTCCATTTCAGAACAGGTCAGGTCTCAGCACTAGTAGCTGTGAGAAAAGCTGCATTTTGAAAACATTTAAATTTCAAAATATATTAAAATAGAAAACAGTTCTTTTAAATTGTAATAATATTTTACAATATTACTGTTTTTGCCATATTTTTGGATCACAAAAATTAGCGTTTTTTTTGTCCATACAATGGAAGTCAGTGGTCACCAAACTGTTTGGTTACCATCATTCCCTAAAATATCTTCTTTTGTGTTCTGCAGAAGAAAGAGTTTCATAAAGGTTCGGAATA
>JAFVLL020032561.1:0-55067 GCA_021397915.2 Tor tambroides | reverse complement strand
TCTCTTTTTTTTTTTTTTTTTTTTTTTTACATTTCAGCCCATCATTTTGCCCGGCCCTTTGTTATTCACACACAAACAGTGTGATTATACAGACTCTGAACAAATTATGTAATCCCCTCCCTACCGTACTCTCTGAGATCAAGCTTCATATTTTAAACATCTCATATTGGAGAGAGTGTCACAATTCCTCCTCTGACCTTAAAGGGGAAGTGTGTCATTTTTCAGTACTGAAATGTCTAATTTTAATATGCAGAGACAACTATAAATAAGCCATTTGTATCCATTTATTTCCCCTAAAAGTGTAAACACCATCTCTATGGTGCTTTCAAAACATTGCTTTGTTTGTTTGAACATCTCAACTAACCCAACAACAGCAACACTGCCTCAACCAATGGTGTGAGTTTGGGGTAGGGCTATCTGTTTGTTCAGCCAATAGCACATGGGGACGTGTTTGGGGAAACCTGTGTGAAAACAGATGCTATTTTGTGCAATTTTTTTGTCACCTTTTTTGTAAACTTTTGTTTTTCGCTAATGTCAACAAGTCCTCCTGTCCACATTCCAATCATAAATAGCCCTTTTTTATGACCTAATCAATTTGTGATGAGAAAAATGAAGAATAAAACCAGGGTTATTAACATTAACTAAAACTAAAACCATTAAAAATTTTTATTTGCAACAAAATAAATGTAAACTGAAATAAAATGTAAGAAAACGGAAACTTGCCAAAGCATTTTTCAGTTTCAATTAAACTTGAAGTACGAAAAGAACTAAAAATAAATAAACTAAAACTGATGAATACAAAATAATTGAAACTATATACACATTTAAAAAAAACAAAAAACTAATAAAATGACAAAAATACAAAATTAATTAACCTTTAACTAAAATTAAAGTGAAAACAGGAAATATGAAAAAAGTCTAATTCTAAATATTAAAAAAAAAAAACTAACAACACATCAGTGATACTAAAATAACAATGGAAAGGACTTGATTTTTTGCATTAAATATCCTATTTAAATATCGTAAATGTCATTTATATAAATACCAACCAAATGACTTCCTACTGAGTTTTGCATCAATTATTTCCTCTCCAAAACCAAATCCAAATATGTATACAGGTGACACTTACCAATACAAGTTTTACGATAAGAGGAATTTTGTGAGGAATTGTTTATTGAACACATTGTTCAAGAGAGGAACTGGCTGATGCAATGTTCAGTATGAAAGCCATGAATGCGCAATAACTCCACATTTCCGAAGATGGTAAAATACCGGCGCACACAAAACCAGACAGTTTGTGATGTGCTTGAATGTGAGAGTGAAAGAGAGAGAGAAGAAAGAGTGTAACGACTAAGCCGAAGCGAATGGACAGCTGTCACGTCCAATGTGTGTCACTGCTAGAGACGACTGCAGTCTGACCCGCTTATGTAAGCCAAACAGCTGTGGACGGCCTCAAGGGGAAACACACTCACAGTGTATGTCTCACCTCACCATCAGAGACGCACAGAGACAAATATGATTAAGGCTGCTAAAAACCAAAGTAAACAGCTTCTCCCTCATCGACGCAAAAGGCATTAAATCAAAGTATGTGCGTGAAAGAAGAGTCTTGGAGAGAGCAGATTACTGTCTCAGAGTGACAGCAGAGAGAGAGAGACAGACAGATAAAAATGAAGACAGCGTAACTAGGACTCTAGTGAGAAGATAGAGTGGCAGAGCTGGCCGGCTCCTGTGCTGTTATTCCTGTTCTGTATGCCAAGCTGGCAGCCGATTTGGCCGTCTGTCAGGATGGTTCTGAACAAAAGGCTCCTCGGGGAGCGGGCGTGATGAGGAGGCCTGAGCAAACAGCCAGGCCTACTGCCTGACCTTGGAAGGACTGAAGTTGCTTAACAGCAATGTAGGAAAGGAGTGCAAGAGCACTCAGCAGGCAGCAGTCTGATTCAACTCTATAACAACAGATGTTTGTACCAGCTAATCAACACCCCCCAAGAATGGGATTATGGGGGATTTTGTTAAAATGCATATATGGTAGACACTGGTGAGATAGTGTAAGAAACAAAAAAATGCAATATGTGGGAACAAAATTCCTCTTAATTTCTCTTAATTAAAAAAAATCTTTTATTTAAAGCAATTTGTTTAAAATCTATCTATCTATCTATCTATCTATCTAGCTATCTATCTATCTATCTATCTATCGTCCACCCATCCATCTCTGTCTATCTATCTATCTGTCTATCTGTTTTCCATCCATCTGCCCATCCATCCATCCATCCATCCATCTATCGTCCGCCCATCCATCCATCCATCTTTGATCTATCTATCTATCTATCTATTGTCCACCCATCCATCTATCTGTCTATCTATCTGTTGTCTGTCCATCCGCCCAACCATCCATCCATACATCCATCCATCCATCCATACATCCATCTATCTATCCATCTATCTGTCTTCTACCCATCCATCTATCTGTTTTCCATCCATCCATCTATCGTCCGCCCATCCATCCATCCATCCATCCTTCCATCTTTGATCTATCTATCTATCTATCTATCTATCTATCTATCTATCTATCTTTCTATCGTCCACCCATCTATCTATCTATCTGTTGTCCGTCCATCCGCCCAACCATACATCCATCCATCCATCTATTTTTCTATCTATCTATCGTCCACCCATCCATCCATCCATCCATTCATCTTTCATCCATCTTTGATCTATCTATCTATCTATCTATCTATCGTCCGTCCATCCGCCCAACCATCCATCCATCCATCCATCCATCTATCCATCTATCTATCTCTTAAAAAATATGGTGGAAAAATATTGCCTCCATTCATCCAACGACTATATTTGCACTCAAAATTTAGGAGAAACATTTGCTTATGCTACAGTGAAAACTCTATTTAAAAATCAATGTCTGAACAGGCTACAAAGAGAAACAAAAGCTTCATTCCCCCATAATTCAACCTCTAATCTATTTCTTACTCACTTTGGGAGTCCTAACCTCCTCCTCCATGAGGCTGTGTTCGGTAGCACAGGACGACTGTGGGAACGTGAAGGAGTCCGCAGTGGCTTGAGGCACAACTGGGGATCGCAGGAGACGTACGTTCTGAGGCAGGAGGCTCACCTGAGGTGCAGCGCTGCTCGCCTGCAGTGCAGAAAAAGATACACCAATGGAAACAGTCAACTGCTTGGCCAACGGCATATTTACATTGCTGTTAATTTCATTTTCAGAGGCAATCTGAAGAGTGATACCTTGACGACAGTCTGCTCTGCAATCGTACTGGGACGTCTCTGGCGGGCATCGAGTCGGGGCTCGACTGGGAAACTGCAGCGGTGGGCCTTTAGCCTCTCAACCAGCAAGTAGTAGATAGCAGCAAAATGATTGTAACTCTTATTCTGAAGAGACTGCAGAACAGATGGAGAGATTATCAAAAAGGAGCCACATTAGTGAAGCCTGTGTGAACATTAAGAATGCAATTTCATTTCTTGAAATTTGTGTAATTTCTCACCTCTACAGTCTTGTGCTGGTCGATGCCCAGGCTGTGCATCAGCCGGAGCACCTGTTCACTGTATTCTCCCACTCCAGCCTCCCCCTCTGCAGTCTGCTGATATAACATCGGCCGCTGCACAGGCACCTCCATCACCATCCACTTGTGTTCCTTTATTTGTCCTATAGACAGACGCTTGGAGGGGTCTAACACCAACATCCGCCTGATCAGATGCTCACAGTCTGCACGCAAAAGAGAAAAAGATGGAAAAGATAAACATGACACTTGCCAAAAATAACACTTGCCAATATAAGCCTTCCAGTTCTACTCAACCCGCTCCAAGCGGGATTCAAACCAGCGCTTCCAGTATGGGACGCAAACGCACTAACAAGAACACTAAAGCCTGCAGGGGAGCGAGGTTTACCTGCACAACTCTTACTAGCTGGCCTCCGTTACACCAAAAATCAAATGTCAGTTGATGGGTAATGTTTTTAAATCATATTAACTAGCATTTGATTGATCAAAAGTGACAGTAAAGACATTTAAAATGTACAAAAAAATTTCATTTCAAATAAATGCTGATGTTTTTTAACTTTCTATTCATCGAAGAATCCTGAAAAAATGTATCATGGTTTCCACAAATATATTTTCAACATTGATAATAATAATAAAAAACATCAAATCAGCATATTAGAATAATTTCTGAAGTATCATGTGACACTGAAGACCAAGTAATGGCTGTTGAAAATTCAGCTTTGCCATTACAGGAATACACAAAAGTACATTTTAAAATAGAAAACAGTCTATGGTTTTAGGTGCTTTGCTTCACATGACTAACAACACTCATTAATCGCTGTTTTAATATACTTTTAATGAACTAATACAAAAACAGATTGTAAAAGCCAGATAAAAACATTTATGGTCATTAAATGTACTACAATGATTCAAAACCCATTGTAAAATATTCAAACACATGACAGCATATTACTGCACCAAGCTGCTTTGCAAAACCCAAACAGCCTAGAGTTTACTTGGCTGAGGAACGGTTTCTTCTGATAACAATTACCAGTAAACTATTATTATTATTATTAGTTAAGTATTATCTTAATTGTGGGAGCAGTAAGAAAGTTCTGTGCTTGTCTCAGCAGTGAGAACAGCAGCTCTGTACAATCTCAACCTGAAAGGGTCACAGTGTGTTTGCTTCACAGTAAACACTGCTGAATCTGAGGCACACAGTACACTCAGAAGTGGTGACAGCCTGTACCGTCCAATGCTTGGGACAAGATTTGTGGAACAGTTTGTCTACAACTAAAAAAAAAAACACCTAACAAACGCTGCACTGTCAGACTAACACAAACCCAAAACACATCATCTCTTTCGAGAATGCACAAGGCCTTTTGTCTGTCCCTGTGCCCTTGACTATTGATCATGTCTGACTCAGCTGGGCTGAATGAAACTGACGTCACAGGACTGGCGGTAATGCGGGTGTTCTCAATGCTTCTGTGCATCATTGACCATTTTATTCAAGACTCGCTCATCCTGTTAATCTGCTGCGTTTCTGGTTGCTGGAGAGCCTGCGAGACACTAGAGCAAACAGAGGGAGTCGCATAGCTACAGTAATACTCCTTGTGCTGGAACACAATGGGATATCGTCTTGCTGGAAACATCCTCCTCCTGACGGCTCCCTCACTTCAGCAGCGGGAATCAAAATCTTATTACCATATTCATGTAGAAATCATATGCATAAATACAGCTGCGAGGAACAGTTTGTGAACCTTGATTTTAGGATGAGTGGTTCTTCACATGCAAACTGATTGTTGTACTGATACTGTATTTCTAGATTTTTAATCACCATGTGTTTTAAAGATGAAATTGGGAACAGTATTTATGAATTAAAGATGAAAATCTGGTTATCATTTACTCCTCATATTAGATGGAACAAACTATTATGAATAATGTTGGTGACAAGTTTTAGTGCCTTTGACTTCCATTATATGAACAAAAAATACAATGGAAGTCAATGGGAACAAAAGCTATTTGGTTGCCAACATTCTTAAATATCTTATGTGTTCCACAGAAAAAAAGAAATGCATAAAGTTTTGGAACAACATGAGGGTGAGGAAACGGAATTTTCATTTTTGAGTAAACTATCCCTTCAAGCCCAGGACTAGAATTTGAAAATCCTAAAACACAGACTGTCTGAGTCATTTTGTAACTGACTTGTGTTATGAATCATGGAACATGGCCCAGCGTCTTTGAGCTTTAGATCTTACACAGCTGCTGTAGAGTCTTGTTTCCTCTTGGAGTTCATTGATCTTGGCTGTTCAAAGCAGCTCAACACCATTTCACCTCTTCAATCATGGTAAGGATGACGTTTTGGTGTTGGTATGCAGTGCTTTGTTTTCCCTGAACATAAAGATGTTTATATTTACCCAAAAAGTTCAAGTTTAGACCACAGAACTTTGTTTCAGGGGTATTGTCGACTTTAACATCTGCTTAAAGACCCTAGTCTCAGAGGAGGATCAGATGCTAAAATGTACAGCTGTAAAACTTCTGTGAGTGTGCTGCCTCTATGCTGGATGCAACAATGCACCTTTTGTCTGATTTCATGGAAAGAACAAGGAGGAATAAAAAAAAAAAGAAAAAAAAATTATTAAAAAAGTTAAATAAAATAATCTCCATCCATTACAGTTTTTATTAAAGATTATTTTCAAATATACTTGTGATAAAAATTGGAACATTTTTTAATGGTGACTCCTATATATACAGTGCCATTCAAAAGTTTGGGATCAGTAAGATTTTTAATGTTCTTTAAAGAAGTTTCTTATGCACATCAAGGCTGCATTAAATTGATCAAAAATTGTGAAATATTATTGCAATTTAAAATAACAATTTTCTATTTTAATGTACTTTAAAATATAATTTATTCCTGTGAAGAAAAGCTGAATTACTCCAGTCTTCAGTGTCACAGGAATCATGATCCTTCAGAAATCATTCTAATATGCTGATTTATAATCAATGTTGGAAACTGTTGTAATACTTAAAGTTTTTTGGGACCTGCGATACTTTTTTCAGGATTCTTTGATAAATAAACAGTTAAAAAGAACAGTGTTTATTCAAAATAGAAATTTTGTGTTACAATATAGACTACTATTCAAAAGTTTGGGGTCAGTCAATTTTTTTTCTGTTTTTTTTTTTTAAAGAAATTAATACTTTTATTCAGCAAGGATGTGTTAAATGGATAAAAAGTGATAGTAAAAACTTGTATTGTTAGAAAAGATTTCTATTTTTAATAAACGCTGTTCTTTTTGACTTTTTATTCATCAAAGAATCAATGAAAAAAGTATCATGGGTTCCAAAAAAAATATTAAGCAGCACAACAGTTTCAACACTGATAATAAATCAGCATATTAGAATGATTTCTGAAGGACCATGTGACACTGAAGACTGGAGTAATGGCTGATGAAAATTCAGTGCTGCATCACAGAAATAAATTATATTTAAGTATATTAAAATAGAAAACCAATATTAGAAATTGCAATAATATTTCACAACATTACTGTTTTTTCTGTATTTTTGATCAAAGAACGGCAGTGTATATAAAAATGATATGATCAGTAAGTCATGGTAACAAATGTTTTTCTATTAACTCATCAATTATTTTGAGTTATACAAGATTTTTTTTAAGCCAGTTTAAAAAAAATTACAGTGTACTAAACACATTCTGCTAATCTGTAGCAAATTCCAAATTTCTAAGTAAAAGTACCTTATCCATAATTTTATTTCACCTCAAATTATTAGACAAATACTGTAGGAAAGTTTGGCTTTTCTGACAGTTGTCCTACAGTACATGTCATAGAAGAAATTGCCATTACTGTTCAAGTCCTTGAATGTTTCATCGTCTTGAGTCCTCATTAAACCTACCAGGATAATTCTGGAAAAGTACTTCTCCTTCATGGAGAAGTAAGCCAAAACTCCCTGTATAACACACCAGGCGCTCATAATCTTTCCCAACGGTGCGTGTGCTGTATTCACCGTGTAGCGTAGTGTGTGGTGTGTACTAGCACTCTTGGCTAAGAGCACACTGAGGAGGGGTCGATACTCTATAGGGGTGAAATCCTGTGTGATGAGAGCATTTGAAAAGGAAATGTAAAGGAAAAGCACACGCTGTTCTTCTCATTTAGAGAGTAACGCTCAGCTTCACTCAGAGACCAGAAAGGGCTTGAGTTATACGGTAAAAGTCTCAATGTGGCTTAATTGTTTAAATGTCTTGAACAAAGTCAACTGACCCCTACTACAGGGCCCCTCCCCCCCAATCAGGGGCCATCCTGCCAGGCCCGGTAGGTTAACGCGTGTTCGCTCTTCCTCGGGTTACTTGATCCGTGCTTAATCACAGCGAGCAAAGCTTGTGTAGAATGAACGAATGTGACATTCTGACTCTTACGTCAAGAGCGGCCCACCGCCCTCTCTCTCTCTCTCTCTCACTCTCTCTCAGAGTCTGCCGTGAACTGGCTCGCTGCCAGCGAGGATAGTCTGAACTGTCTTGCTCTCGCCCGTTGCCCTCTTACTTTATCTCTCTCGCCCTCCTTTCTATCTCGATCACAATCTTGCCCTTTGCGGCTTGTGTTATTCTGCCTGTAAAATGAGTGGAGTTAATGTTGACTGCTGTGATTTTACTCAGCGTGGGTCACTCGCTTTAAAGTGGGTGGGTTAACAACTAGTAGACTAATCAGTTTTAAGGAAGCCCTGTATAATTAGATTGGCTTTCTGGTTCACCTGACCCTGATTGGACGCGTTTCTTTAGGGGCCTTTACTTAGTGGGTTAATTCAGCTAGCGAGTTCTCGAGACGTGCTTTCAAAATACTATCTATGACTTGACACACTATAAAATACACAACGGTGGAGTCCATGCTAAAATATAAACTAAAAAGGAAAAAAATCAGATACACTAGTCTATAGGGATGCATAATATAGCAGTATCATTGGTAATTGATTTAATTTAATAAATGCTTCTTTTCAAGTCTCTTGTGCTCACAAATACAACACAAACAGTAATATTCTGAAATATTATTACAATTTAAAATAACTATTTTAATATATTTTGAAATGTAAATTTATTCCTGTGATGGCAAAGCTGAATTTTCAGGAACCGTTTACTCCAGTCTTCAATGTCTCATGAACGGAAAGTTGAAAAGACCAGCATTTATAACATTCTAAATGGCTTTGCTGTCAGTACTGATCAGTTTAATGAGTCTATGCTGAATATGTGTATCAATTTCTTTAAAATAAAATCATACTGATCCCAAACTTCTGAAAGGCAGTGTACATTACATTGCCATAACTTTTCCAAGGCTAGACGTCTCAACTTGAAAAATCCAGATGCTTATATGAATAAAATATTCATAAAAATCATTTCCAACACCGGTTTTATGGCTATATTTATGGCTGTTAAATTTTCTCAATTTACCCACTTTTGGAAAGTGTGGCAAAAAATGAATAATGGATCCTTTAAGTGTGTGAATTATGTGTCATCAAATATCAAGAGTTGGGAAATATAATATCCTTCCACTTGCATACTGTAATTTCCGTGCAAAATCAGTTTACTGATGAACCAGAGGTGTAAAGCTTGCCTTAAATTACCCATGACTCAAAGCACAGACACTGCAAAAACATCCTTCTCTAATAACCTAAGCCAAAGACACATTTCCTCCACACATCCTCAAAGCTCACAGAACGATGCTTTTTGCAGCCCACTTCTTTCTACTTTGATGACTAATATTAGTGCTGTACTCGTTGAGAGGCCATTACCAAAAAAATAGATTTCCACACAAACTTTGCCATTAGTGTGTAATTTTGCCTGCAGTACAGTCAGACAGCAATTTTTTTATATCTTTCAGATCCCATGAAAACAAAATTTGAGTTTGTGGTTTTGAGTCTGAGGCCATCTATATGCTAGTGTTCTCCTAAAAAATTATTTTAGATATAAGCATTTAAAATTTAGTCTTTACACTTTATACATTTATTGAAAACAGAGCAAAAGTATTCACCCTGAACTGTAGATCTCTCTCCAATCAAATGCTTTCTATAATGAGAATATTCCTCCCTCTAATAGATATATATATATATATATATATATATATATGTGTGTGTGTGTGTGTGTGTGTGTATATACACATACACACAATTCCTCCCTCTGCCTATAACTGACTAGAAAACAGTGGATAATGTTCACAGCGGTGATGTAACTAAAGCCGACTGGCTATTTTATAAAAGGCACAAACCCTTTCAAATGTCTCATCTTAAATTCCTGTTTCAATAGAAAATACATCAAAACTGCGCTGAAAAATATTCCTGTAACATTGCTGTAACATTGTGTAAATTATGAGAAAAGATCGGACTACATTACGTAAGGTCACTTAAAATTCCTATACGACTAAATTGGCATTATACAGTACCACACTACATCTACTGGCAAATGTTGTATAACACGGTATGCTGACAACAGCCAATGAATGAACAGAGGGTCGCTAAGCCAGCACACAGTCTGAGCAGCATCTGTAATAGGGCTTAGTGGATCATGCTGTGCAAACCCTGAAGATAGAAACCATCATCACCAACTCACTCTAGCTTTAATGGGTTGGATGAGCTTTACAAAGTGCTCAGAGATTAGATACAATGGTCACCACTGCCAGAAGTCAAATACAGTGGTGCGAGATGGCCAAATATGGCTCTTGGAAAAATATGAAAGTCCTTGCGTATAACGGTCGACCTTCCTTAAAAGTACAGGCTACAAGCCTGTATTTGTTTATAACTGTGTGCAGCTGCAAAAACCCCCCCAAAAAAACTAAATTCTGGTTTTCCAGAAGAAAAAAAAAAAAAAAATCTATAGATCCTTTAAACAAGATCAATTTACTTGAAAAACAGAACTGCATAAGATACTAGGATCTTCTTTCAAACAATACATCTTGAATTAGGTTTTTTTTTCTTACACTGGCATTATTTTCTTGTTTTAAGCATAAACCTTACTGAATTTTGTTAGATTTATGCTTAAAACAGAAAAAAAAAAATTGCCAATGGGGTACGAAAAATAAACAACTTTATTTAAATTATTTCGATTCTATTATTTTAAGGTTATACAAAAATAAGTTAGATGATTTGATATTCCTGTGATAATTTCATGTTGAATTTCTAAAAACCTTTCAAATGACATATTATATATAGCAGTCAACATTTGAAGTGGATCAAAACCTTTCATCAAAGTCAGGGGCGGACTTAACCATTAAGCAAAGGTAGGCGACTGCCTTGGGCCCCCAAAAGCCAAGGGCCCCCTAAAATGCTTTTCATATACTAGATGCGCATTAAGCGCGGACACGCGAACAGTTGCTGTTTACGGTGTTTATTACCACGACAACCGTCTGCGTGTCCGAGCTGAACATGCTTCTTGTGTATCCTGCTTGTTGCAAATGAAAATATTATGCATCTGAAGCTGACTGTCGCACGAGCGTGAGGTCTCTCTTTCCCACCGCGCACACACCTCTTTCTCTGCGTCTGCATTTATATAATAACTGATATTATATATTTATATAATATCATTTTTATAATAAAATGCATATAAATGTGTATATGTATTATATATACATACATATATACAGATTTTTTACAGTGTATTCTGTTTGGGATTTAATAATTCAGGGTGAAATGATCACTGGATTGTCAAATTCTTCTGATTTTATTTCAATTCCAGTGAGTATTAAGAGTTTGTCTACAATCTGAGCTTCAGGGGCCTCATAAAATGACAATGTGAACCTTAAGGGAGGGATAAAAAGCAGCCATTTCATTTTACATTGTGACTGTGATGTAAGAAGCCAGTATGATGAGTCCATATCAGTTGAGCTGACCCACTTCATGAGTTGAATGCTGAGCAGGAGGAATTGACGTCAATGCTCTAGGCAGTCCAGCGGCAGACACTGCAGGAGTGAGCCTCAACATTCAATACAGGAATCACTCAATCTCATCCGGCCCCAGAGCTTAACTCCTGCAGCTTGGAAAACAGTGGCTAGTGCCATATTTACAGGCGGGCAGAGCTGATCTTTTTGTTACTTTAAATAAAAGCTTTTATTGAGGTCAATAGCCCTGGCTCTCATAATTTTGTTATGCAGTGGACATACGTAACACGCTGTGCACTGGATTGGTGCTGGAGGTTGATTGTGTAAAGACCTCTGGGGATCCAATCCTAACAATTTTCATACAGTTTCCCAATCATTGCCCACCCCCAGGAAGTCTCTCACTCGCATAGGTTTGCTCATTCAGCATGATTTATGGGAAAAACAGTTGTAGTGTACACTGTTCTCTTGCTTCGTGCTTTGACATTTTAATGTCACGTAATCACAATGCAAAACATATTTTGCTCTATATATATCTGTACAATATGGAAAAATGTATTCAAGTTTAATAGATTAGAGTTTCACTGTCTTTTAGTCATGATGCAAGCACATAAATGTTTGAAGTGGAACATAAAAGGCTGATGACCTTTCTTTGAGTGACCCAGCTTCAGCCATCTTCTAAGAGGCTGACTGTGCATCAGTGTGAGGGCTAAAAGAAAAAGGACCTTTAACAAAGCCTTGCGGGACACTCCTCTGTGACTGGCCACTGCTTTACTTCCTGCGACAAACATCATAATCTACCAACATCATTGTGGATTTTGGGGCAGAGAGCAGGTTTATGTGTCAGGGAAACTGACAATGTTTGGTCTGTGTGTGAATATGTGCGCACATATGTGTGTGGGAAGTTCTCCTTTCACTGAGAGCCTTGCATGGATGCTCAAAGTCTGGCTCACTTTATAGTCAGTAACCTCTTGATTGCTCAAATTCAAATGAAACTGCAAATGAACCTTAGTCTGGATATACAGCTCAGCACAGAAAGCACCTGTGTGCTCTTGACGTAAGTCATGGCTCCACCAACTGAGTCATCATCCTGAGTGGTACAGCTTTGGTTAATAAATTGTCCATCACACCCTTTAATTAACTATGGTGAAATCTCAAAAATGTAGGTGAAAATCATCTAAGGCAAGGGAAATTCCAAAATATTCCAACTCAGTTTTGTGTACATAGGTGCTACAAACTTAATGTTTTACATTACAGTCTAGAGTCTCCATTTCAGTGTTGATTAAAGCAAACACACAAACAGCTGTTTTTTAGTTATGCTTTTTATTTGTGCATTTACGCAATTGCATAAATAAAAAGCATAAGTAAAACAAATTTAAAAAATCTACTTCATTGTGCATTTATTATATTAGATATAATAAAATATAATTATAGCCATTAAATATATTTTATATAATATCAAATTGGATAAATGTGTATAAAATATATATATATATATATATATATATATATATAGTATAAATAATAAAATGAAATGTAACATAAAATAATATAATATATAAAACAGCTGTTTTATATTTTAAAACAATTCAATATAAATACCAGCGTACCAGAGACTAGTAGTGTATCAAAATTTTAGATAATGTAACTATGACAGCCTTTACCAGCAATCTTTATGTTCATGTGTCCATCTAGCAGCAGATTTTCCGCCTTCAAGTCCCGGTGAACGATGTTTCGATTGTGGCAGTACTCAACAGCAGACAGAATTTGCCAGAACTTGCGTCGTGCCTCTGGTTCACTCAGTCGTCCATGCTTGGCTAGGTAGTCTAAATAAAGATGAAGTGAGGTTAACTAAACATCACAAATACACAAAGCACAGACATGAATCAATGAAATATTTTGCATGGGTAATATAGTGTAATATGGGTCACAATAAAATGTGACTGGACAAAAAAAAAAAAAAAAAAAAAAGTTGAAAACCATGACCACACATTGTACCGGGAAAGGCTCCGGTGGTGTGGTGTGACTAGTGGCAGAGATTGATGAGCCACAATAAGGAGGCTCTGTGGTGTGTGAGTGGGGTGAACATCCCCCCGGATGTAATCATGTGGTTACCACACCCTAGAGTACTGGGTCAGTCCCTGGCCCTCGGCCTGTAGCCAAACCTACAGTCCTCACACATTCCATTCCATACTCGCCTTGGGATTACACTGAGGTGGGCTGGCAGAGCGACTGTGGCTACATGGCAGTGTGTTTAAGGCGTCATTCTCTGCATAAGCTGTTTTTCAAATATCAAAATCAATTTTCAAAAACAGCAATTTGTGATCGCAGAATTACTTGCATAACCTAGCCTTAAGGTGCAGTCGCATTAGTGAAACTTTACAGGCAATAAAGGCATTGTTAGTTGTCAATTGCGTAGAAATGTACGACGCATAGCTCAGAAAGTCACTTTTCTAAAAGCAATTTTTGTTGGCAAATTCACGTTATTTGAAAATGTACAAAATCTGCGGTGGAACTTTTCGTCCTCATGCGGAATTTCCGGTCACCCAAATTCCTATTGAAATGACTGATTTCGCCAACAAAATTTTGCAGAGAGTCAGTAAATGTGGCCACACCTCTATATAGTAATATTACTACAATAATTGAGCTAACCAATTAGATACCAGATGTGAAATTCTGAAATTGTGCTCCATTTTAAAAAATTTTAGAACTACACTGCTAATCAAAAAACACACCTGACATAGGAATGTCTCATATTTGTGTCAAATGGCTGACAGGAATCTACTTTGAGATAAGATGTTCATAAACTCTGCTTTATACCACTCAACCGGCTGTAATCACCCTCACTAAATCACAGACTGTGGACTTTGGCCAACAGACCAACATATCATTCTGGTGTCAGCATACCAGGTACATCAGACCTCTAAAATGCACTTGATATACAAGATATTTTTCTTCTCCTAGCCATGTGAGCATAACAAGATAGACCTAAAAGAGCTTGAGCTGTTTAGCTGACCTAGTAAAAGTTGCTTCTACTTTATAAGTAGTACAACTGGAGTTGCTCTCAACTGACCCTTACAAACCAGAGCGGCAGTCGCACCATAGTCGCATGAACTGACTAACTGCTTTAAAGAGGCACACGAGAGGAGAAAGAGCATTTCCTCTTCTCAGCAAGGTGCATTTTACTGCAGGGCTTGTGTATTAGGGGTTTTAAAGAACTAACTGAACCTTGTCATAGCGGTATTGTCACTTACAAAAAAATTCACTTCAATAAAATAAATAAAAGGTAATATTTGTAATAATAATAATAAAAATAAGCATTTCATTAATAAAATATTTTAGTAAAAATATTTCATGTAACATTTCATAGTTAATGAGGTCATTCTGGATATATAAGCATGTAAATAATTTTTAAAGAATTAGGGGGAAAAAATGTTCAAAATAAAATGATACTTCGAAGAATACCATTGTATTTTCTAATTCTTTTTTAATTAGATGACCATTTATTTTAAGCTTTTCACGTCATGTTCTTTCACCATCACTCTTCATACTCTTGCTGTGTGACCATTTTTTTAAATTATAAAAAATATTTTTATATTAAAAAGGATTTCAATCAGTCTCTCAATGTATGAGATCATATACTCAGGTCAAATCAGTTCAAATCAAAGAATAATACCATGGTATTAAATATCCAAAAGAAAAACTATGGTACTATAGTAAATGTGCAAAAAAACATGGTAATACCAAGATAAATTTGGTTATTTTCTGCAGCTAGTGGAATCTTGCAGACATAAACAAATAAACAAAACTATTTCCAACATACAGAATACATATCTTCTGGTCTTCAAACACATCTTTCCAGTGAGTCATAAGTGATCTAGACAGGAATTATGAGTTTTCCTATACTACCATTACTAATGCTCAAACCTAAAATTGACAGACAAGAAATAGAGCCTGAGGGTAAAAGGCAGGGATCGAGAGGCTGAGGGCAGACACGGGTGTCAAGACTGATCAGCTGACAAGTTCAAAAAGAACCTTTTCTCCAGCTCTGGATTTTTCTAAAATATGCATGGCCTACATTTCCCCCTCCACTTCCAAAATTCAAATCAATGTCCCTTAGCTTTCCCTCTCTCTCCTGCTTTGCCGTTGCATTCTGCATCTCCTACTTATTCGAAGTTGACCCAGTTTCCAGGTCCCTCTAATGTTTCGGCTCAACGGTGCTGGTGGAGCAGACAGACTCTCGTGGTGGGCTTCTGCGCTGCTAAGCTCCACCACGGGGGACCAAACCCAGCACTTCACAGCACCAAATGCTGCTCTAGCTCTCTCTTCTCTCTCTTTTATCCCTGTGAAGATTATATGATGGAAGTGAGTGTCTGTGTTACGTTAGGATAGCTTAGATTCAGTGTGATGCAAGCACACACCACTTGGTCTTAATGATTCCAAAAAGTATCTTTCATCATTTGTGATTAACTGGAGACTTTTGGTCTTGATAGCGATGGCACATGCTGTAAATAAGTTGCATAATCATATTGTGCAACAGAGAATCACAATAGCTGGACAGCATGGCCTCTCAGTACTACAAGACACTAATTATGTGGTAATCTCGACAAAAACTGTCATGTAAGTATTAGTTATGCTAATGTCGACAGATTGTTTTATTTGTTTTTTGTTTTTTTTTATTTGTTTGACCTCGGCAACCTTATTTCAAGTCTCTGTGGGACATTTGGCTGTTATCTCACCCCGTAGCACACTTGGGTGGGAACAAGTAATTTGGTTTGCCCCAGCCACGACATCCCTCTTTATATCTCTTTCAAAACAGAGAGGCTGTTGTCACATCCAACACCAGGGTCATGGTGTCTGCACAAAGAACACCGCAACCGCGAGACTGTAAAAGAATCACGCTAAATATCTGTTTATTGTCTAGCAATAAAACACTTCACCAGTATGAGCGTGCTGATTGGTGGCTGGCCAAAGAGAATATGCGTGACAAATATGTTTACAACAAATACATCCGAAACAAAACTGTTAAGTAATTTGTCTGTCCGCAATGAAAGCCAAAATGTTACACAATGCAGAACAGCCAATACAGTTTTGGACCAATAGGATTTCACTGTGGGCGGGGCTACTCTATCCACAGGCTTTATATTACAACTATTTCCCTTAAAATGCATTAAAACTCTGGATTCACGTAAAAAAAAAAAAAAAAAAACTCGACTCCCCAGGGTAGGAACGCTTTCTTGGTAGCATATCACATTGCCGTGCACTGTGAAACAGACACACTGTTATGTAAGAATAATGTGTGATGATTATGTGATTTTTCACAGGTGGTGCACAGCAGCTGCTGCTACAAAGTCAAAGAGATCAGTCACTGGAAGTGATGTAGTCTACTTTTACACCACTTTCACCTTCAAGAATCACCGACAAGTGATTTTTAAAGGGATAGTTCACCTAAACATGAAAATTCTGATTATTTACGTCCATGTTGTTGCAAACCTGTATGACTCTTCTCTGTGAATTCTTTAAAGAATATCCCACCAGAATATCTTTTTTTCCATATACTGTAATAAAAGTGAATGGCTACAGTGAAAAAAAAAAAACACTATGCAATATCATAACAGCAGTCCTTAGGACTTGTTCCCTAATATTCCAGATCGTCAGAAGTCATACAACAGCTTTGTGGAAAAAACAAACGGAAGAGCGAATACAGACCTAAATTTAAGTGCATTTGTCTGATGAAGTGATCATATGACTTTCAGAAGACTTAAATATAGCACATGTATCAAACAGACTGTTTTTGTGGGTCTTTTTGATGCTTTTTGAGGCACTAAAAGGATAGTTCACCCACAAATGAAAATTCTGTCATTAATTACTCTCCCTCATATCGTTTCAAACCCATAAGACTTTCGTTCATCTTCAGAACACAAAGATATTTTTGATGAAATCCGAGAGCTTTCTAACCCTGCATAGACAGCAACGCAACTGAAATGTTTTTGGCCCAGAAAGGTAGTAAGGACATTGTTAAAATAGTACATGTGTCGTGGTACTGTTGTGAATGGCGGTGGAGACTTACCCGGAAGAGAAGAAATCATTGAATAAATCATTGTGTTTTGAAGATGAAAGAAGGTCTTACAGGTTTGGAATGACATGAGGGTGAGTAATTAATGACACAATTTTCATTTTTGGGTGAACCATAGCTTTAAAACTTCAGTCCCCATTCACTCTTACTGAAACAGGCGACCAGTACTGGTTCTCTATAAAAAAAAAAATCCTCCCTTTGTATTCAACGGAACAAAGTAAGTCACTCAGGCTTTGAATAACTAGAGTAGTAGTAAATGATGACAGAAATTTTTTTTTGGCGTGAACTATTCCTTTAATTTTCTTTGACCTTAATTTTTCCTCTTATGCTTCAAGCTTGTGTGTCAGACAGAACAGAACTCCAAAGCAACGGAAAGACAGACAGCTGAGCCGTCAGAATATGATCATCATCGCTGACACATTTGTTACTTGTGACTATGATGGTTATTCACACAGACTGTGTTTGTCTCGCCTGAGCTAATTTCAGCCTGACCTTTGTCGCTATCCTCTGAAACCAAGATGTTAGTCTGAATACACACTTTCTCCATGTCAGTGATGTGGTATCAGGATAAACTTATAGTGAAATTGATAAGAGGTAGATCTGGCTGTCTGACAGCATAAGTAAAGCATCATCTTCGTGAATCAACAACAAGAGACAGAACAACATCATCCAAATATGGTAGTCAGCTTTTTGCCAAAAAACAAAAGAAGACACAAATTGTACATCCTGTTAACTCATGTATCTATCATCTCATGTAATTCTTTGCCAACCATCCTGAATACAACATTCATCCAATAATGTATAGATATTTAGGCCCTGTGAGTATTATTGGTTGCTATAACAATTATTCATTATGCAATATATTTCAAAATTTGCATCACACCATTGTAAATGGTAACACTTACCAAAGATTTCCCCATTCTTGGCATATTCTGTCACAAGGTACAGCATATTCTTGGTCTCCATGACCTGTGTGAGCATGAAAAAATAATGCGTTACAGGTAAAATCCTCTGTCTTTGATGGCATGCATAGGTCCAAAATACACATGAACCACAAAGCGAGTGTAAAAAGTGGGTTGAGTGATAAAATGACTGCTACATTCAGCTGAAATCTGAAGTATCCCATTGAGTTCACAGTATTATAATAAAACAGAGTGAGATGCTGGTTTACTCGTAGGCTCGATTCACAGTGCAGTGTCAGAGCCAGCAATGTGTGGGAGGACTCCAGAATTAGCCAAAGAAAACAAAAAGATGAATAGACCTAAATGTAGTGAAGAGAAGCGGCATGTTATAATTCAGAAACATTCACCCACATAAACACTACTGTCGCCATTTATACAGTCAGATAGTTTTACTGATACATCGGCCTCATCTGTACAGAGAGGCTTTTGTGGAAATCAGCCTTATCTGGGCTCAACTTGTAGGGGTTTTTCTGCTCTTGCCATTTAAAGGCATTACAGAGTTGACTAATAAAATCAGTAACAAGGCCAGAATATGAATCATCTTTTAAACTCCTCAACTAATTCTCCTTTCCAGAAACATGTTTTGATGGAAGCTGTGACCTCAGAGCTGTTCAGAACACAATGATCACAAAGCACTTCTTATCCCAATCAGCTGCCAAATAAGCAAATAACTGGAAATAACTCAAAATTATCTCAAGTGAAGAGTTGATACTACACTAGTTTGCTGTCTATTATGTGACACACCAGCAGCGGTTAGTCACATTACATCAAGGGATGGGTCACACTGTTGCCAAAGACAACTGTCAACAAAATAGGACTATCAATCTACTAGAAATTACATAATATGCCTACTCCAATTAGGGCTGTGACGGTCGCCATGACAACCGCGTCACCGCGGTGGTCGGTTGCCACCACGGTTGTCTTTTGCCACTGGCGGTAGTGCATGTGACGTCACAGACTCTATAACAAGCATAATACAAAGTTTTGTATACAAGTGTAATAACAGTAACAGTTGCAAATTGTTTTATTTAGACTATAAGTCTATGCTAATTCACAAATTACGTTTCCTTTAGATTTGAGGTTTGAGCACAGGAAGATACAGTTTATTCTGCATTCAGAAAATTAATTTTGTGTTGAGCGATGGACCTTGTTGGGAAACCAAATACTACATCGCCGATCTGGAGCCATCTCCATTCATGTACAAACGAGAATGACGTGAACTTGCAGACACTTGTCAACCATCGCAAACTGGTCAGGTTGGTATTGGTGAGGCTTTCTCCAAACTGGCCAAATACAAACAAGACAGTGGTAGATGCTAACAAGAAATGTGGCAACATGCCGCGATTCCTATTCCACAGAGCGTATGTAGAACGGATTTAACGCGCCTGCTTGCTTGGTGGCGGAACAGTGAACTGTGTCTAACCGAACGCGACAGTTGTCACACCGCGTCACAACACAACAGGTTGAGTCTGTCTACACAGGACATTTTAACTTTGTGTCAGTACGTCATAAATAGGACAAGGCAGTTTACTGTTGGGGATTTGTCGTGTCATGTCGTGCCACATCCAGTGTAGATTAGACTGCATCACTGATTATAATGAGTTCTATAGTATTTTGTCTTGTCGCGCCGTGCCTCTCGCGTCCGGTAGACAGGGTATATTTAACTAACTTAGGCTATTTAAGGCTACTTTCCTATTTAACTGTATTATGTATTTGATATTTATTTTAGTGTTTTGCAGGCAGCATGTTCACTGACGGAAGTACTAAAATAAACACGCACGTTTGTTAATAGATGATCGAGCCTCATTTATTTTTTTGCGTTTCAAAATTTTATTTATAGTAATATCACAACACCGTGCCACCGGCGGTAGTTGGTCCATTACCACTGCGGTGGTAAAAATCTGCCACCGTCACAGCCCTAATTCCAATACACTGAAAATAACAGTAAAATTGCTAGTAAATTTCACAAACCATTACAAAGAATTAACACTTTGTACACAAGTAACACACTGAATTAAACATGACATTTTGATATAGAAAAACTGAAATAGTATTTCTTGTAAAACACACTCCAATAATCTTTTTTAAAAGAAAATTTTTGTGTTTGTGTGAATTAAAGTTTGTGTGTGTATATACAGTGTTGGGAAAAGTTACTTTCACACAAAATTTAAATTAATAAGCAACCCTAGCCCAAGTTATTTATTAAAAAATTAATAAATAACTTGTGTTACTACTTATTATAAAAGGTAACTCAGATATATCATTGTAAATTTTAAAGTAATGCATTACTTTACTGGTTACTTGAAAAGTAATCTGATTACGTAACTAGCGTTACTTGTAATACGTTACCCCCAATCAGTGGGTGTGTGTGTGTATAGTTTTTACATTAATTACACTAGATTTACACATTATATATTCATGCTTCATAAAGAATTTGATTATGATTATAATGTGCTTGAAATGCATGTGCGCTGCATGTGCACATATGTGATCCCATCGGATATGACCAAAGAAAAAGCTGACATGTAATGCCGCTGATGTATGACATGTGAATAGCGGCAGATCACCACAGTAAATATGGACCATTTGCTGCTGCATTACGTGTACATGAGGGTGCGTGTGCGGAGCAGCTGCTTGGTGTTAGGACCCTGAGCCGTGGCAGATGGGGCAGGGGAAACCGGGGGTTAGAGATGAGATGGCAGGGCCTGCAGAGCTGCCCTCTGTTTATGAGGCCTGAAAGGAAATGACTAATTGACCCATGCCGTTTGAATGGAGTAACCGTTGGAAATAATGATACACTATGATTACACGGCAAGGGCTTGGACTGGTGCCGCTACGTTGTATAATAAGGAAGCGCTATTCCCATTCCCAAAAACCAAAGTGACCTAAAGTCTTACATAATGCTGCAGTGGAGTCACACTGGGGGAGAAGTTATCTCATCTTCTAAGTGTTTGTGTGACTTTGACTCCAAAGTGTGAATGATCTCTACTTTAAAAAAAGGCTTTTTCTAGCTGGACAACTTTAATCGGTACATGCGAAAGTTTACTATGAAACGTAGTTAGCCATTAACTTTGGCTTGATGGTGGGTAATATGGTGAGAACTGCATGATGTATCATAATATTTACTGGGAAAATTAAATTATCAATACTGACATTAGAACTACAGCTATAAATTGATACGCTATAATTGCTTTTACTATTGTTTTTTGTATTGTTTTGTCAACACTCCCACACATAGGGCCAGTTTTACTAACAGCTTGCACCAACACAAACCATCTTTTGGCTTTAAAATAGTACTGTCAGGTTTTACTAAAGACATGCAGTGACGAATTAGCGCTGAAAAGGCGTGGACAGTTATTTTTGCGCCTGACCTTATTGAATATGCATTTGTAGGAGATTCCCTTTCAGACACAATTTATGGGAGGATTGTATTCAAATGAATCACGCAATGAGATTTACTAACGTTTGCACTCGTCAAATTACTGGTATTTGTGCCATTATTTAATGCCCCAAAAAAGCATGCACCTATTTTGCACTTGAAATGGCTGCAATTACTGTTGCTAGGGGGAGGCACCGCAAAGAAGAGAGTGAGCGCGTGGTAGAAGGGAGAGGATTTTTTTCCACACTTATTAATTTATTTGGAATGCAAGAAAACATGAAAATATTGTTTGCCAAGCCATGTTATTTTTAATTTGCTTCAGGAAATAAAAGACGACTTTGAACCCTCAACTAGGAGTCACGCAATATCAGGTCTATCAAAACTTCTTGCAACTTCTAGCTTCACTTTTTGGCCTCGGGTCCTTTTCAACGTACTATGGCGTCTTTATTTCTTTATTCATTATCTGCGACTGCTCTAATTTGCGCTGCACTTGATATATTGCTTTGGTCGATATGTAAATGTCTGTGTTCTTTAATTTGCGCGTTGTTAGTAAATCACCCACAGAAATTTCCACGCACATCGGCGCCGTTTTGGAATTGCGATCTCGCGCTAATTTGCCCTGTTTAGTAAAACTGGTCCATAGACGTCTAAAGCCATCTTTCCACCTTCTCTGACATTCATAAACGATTGCTGCATTTCACCCCCTAGTCTGACTAATGAATGAGATGTTTTGCACTGCGTGAGGCAAATGGTGCTCACACCAGATACTGACTGGTTTTTGGACCCCCCCAATACAGTAAAACTGCACATTTTAGAGTGGCCTTTTATTGTGGCCAGCCTAAGGCACACCTGTGCAATAATCATGCTGTCTAATCAGCATCTTGATATGCCACACCTGTGAGGTGGATGGATTATCTCAGCAAAGGAGAATTGCTCACTAACACAGATTTAGACAGATTTGTGAACAATATTTGAGAGAAATAGGCCTTTTGTGTACATAGAAAAAGTCTTAGATCTTTGAGTTCAGCTCATGAAAAATGGGGGCAAAAACAAAAGTGTTGCGTTTATAATTTTGTTCAGTGTATTTCAGAGTTTAGATCAACTGAATGGATTGTAAAGACCAAATTTTAAGATTTTAAAAAAGCTACTTTGTGTCACGTGAGTGTTATTCATTAATTAATTAGCTAGTTAGCTAACCAGGCTGAAGGCTCAAAAGTAAAATCATCAGTTATTGTACCAGCCACAACAAGCTGTAGATTTTCAGTTGTTGGCAGATAAATTCCACATTGGTACATCCCTCTTAAAACCTGTTTTTACATTTAGTCATTTAGCAGATGCTTTTATCCAAATCAGCTTAAAAACGAGAAGCACCACAAGCAATTTATCATATAAGAGCCAACAATACTGGCAGGAAATGGCCTGGGCAGGCATTACCTGGTACAGTTTAATGATGTGCGGATGGTCCAGCATTTTCATGATCTGTACTTCACGATAGATCTTCTCCAGGTTCACAGCATCCAGCTGGGTCTTGTCGATGATCTTTATAGCCACCTGTTGAACGAAGAGCACAGAGACACACTTTCATTGGCACGGAGCCTAATGCCTCGAGCTACTCAGTGAAATTCATTAGTCTTGTTGCTGTCTGCAGTGCAAGTCGATCCAGTCTTCACAAGCCCCAGTGCGGATCAAAGGCAAAATACATGTGAGCAAAGCTAATACACACCTGAGCGTCTGGTCAACGGCTTAACTACTGAAGTAGGCTAATGATCCAAATTATCTTATTTTCCCACAGGCTTTTCATCATTTGCCAGACAAATGGGAGAAGAACAGGAGTAATTTACCATTTCATAACCACTCATACCTTAATCCCCCTTTTGACTGTATAATAATAATCTTCAGGTAAGTACACAGAAGCAGAAAAAACAGAACAGATTCCACAATTAAAGACTCTGACCTGTGTTCTAGTTACAGTGAAAAATATCATAATATAATGAAAAAAATTCTATATTATGTAAAACTATTTAAAAACATAATATTTTAAAATATATAAATATATATAGGCTAAATTAAAATATATACAAAATTACTCAAAGACTTGAGAGGGTGGCATATGATTTAAAAAAAATACATAAAAATATAAAGATTAGTTCTCACGGAATTTCAACAAAACATCATCTGTGTTTGCCAAGGCAGCATCTAGGTGACATCAAAATCTGCAGATTTTGCAACAACAATCTTTTTTTTCCACATAAATCCAGATGTTTACATTTGAAAGGCATAAAAACATATTTGCATGATCAATGCAAGTAAGACAAAAAATACTTGACAAGTGACGGTTCTGTCTATTGGCCTGAAACTGTCTCACACTGACCCCAGGCCAGCCTTGTTGTTGACCCCTGGAAAGCATGACGGTAACTGACTGAAAACATTAGAGCACATCACTATGAATCAGCTGTCATATGCGAATGCGGTTAGTCATTCTCATTGGCAGTAACAGTGATCCAACTGTCCGTTGAAACCACAAACAATGCAGGCGATACACAAAGCAGAAGACACATGCTACCAGAGCATGTGTATTCTGAAGACAGCTCAGAGGACGAAAAGAGAAATCACAAAACACAAGAGACTGATGAGAGCTGAGACCGTGTCGTCCCCACAGAAATGAAGCCGCCTCGAGGCAGCCATTGCAGAGATGCATCAACTCTGTACAACATAATCCTGTTAAATATCATAATTCCGCACACTGCTCCAATGATTAACTCTACATCTGCAGACAGTCTGAAAACCGCAGAAGCTCTCTGACCAAGCGTAAATTGCAGCTTGCACCTAACACCCTGAACCAAAACTTTACTGCAAAGCAACACAATGTCACCAAGGTCAAAACCTTGGATTTTTAGAGATCATTTAATGCGGAACGCACTCACAAAGCACAAACATTTTAGAGCTGCATGTAAACAGAATATATTTTTCAATAATTTAAGACATTTTCTGTGACTGCGGTAACCTTGTGTCATGCAATCAGTGCTCAGCAGGGTTTCTTTGCAAGGAATGCGAGCCAAACATCAGCTCAGGTTTTGTGATGAGACGACATCCATTATCACAAAATCACCCTTTGCTTATGCAACCACTGCACAAATGCACAGCAGCATGGCCCACATTTACAGGGCACTAAACCAGCATAATTTCTTGCCATTGTACACAGCCTTTGTCTTTCTTTTGGACACCCTGCACTTTCTGAATACTCTGCATATTTCCACTGAGACATTAGGCTGCTGGACGTGCGTTTATCAGTGCATGCAAAGCTGCAGAAAGGCTTCAGCTAATTGTAGTCAACATACTTCGGACCAGGGTCTGAACTGAACTAAAATGCAACTGAAAGTGACAGAAAGATATTAAAAATTAATTATTGTTTTTTTTCATGTTTTTAACACATATTATGGGTCTGATGATGATTATATTTTATAATAAAATCACTTATTTTAATATAAATGTTTTAAATACATTTTGAAAACAAATAGTTATAAACATAAAAACTGCTAAAGGAAAAAAAAAAAAAAGTCAACACTTCAGACCATGGTCAGAAATGAACAAAAAAAATGCAACCAAGGCAACAAAAATGCCCCTGATATTACAAGTTTTTTATGTTATTAACATTTTATATAGCTAGATATTGGCTTGATGATTTCATTCTATAATAAAAACACTGATTTTAATTAAACATTTAAGTATTTACTTTGACAAAATGGTTAAAAACAAATCAGCCATGATTTGGAGTTATAAAACGTTCCTAAATATCAAATTCAGGTGGCTCCTTAAAAAACGTTACACCGCTTCAGACAAACAGGTTGTTCATTACCCAAAGATACTAAGTTCTCACATAACTAGTATCAACAATAGTATGATATAATCAAGCCAGAGTGACTGAAACTGCAACTTGTATCTCGTAGATTTTCTGTGCAGTGCACAAGGGTTGGTTAGTTAGAGGACTCTCTGATATGACCGTGCAGCTGATATATTCTCAACTCACCTCTGTCTTGGTTATACGATGTCTTGCCAGTTTTACAACAGCGAAATTTCCCTTTCCAAGAGTCCGTTCGATATCGTAGAAGCCCACTCGGACGGGACCCCTGAGCACTGGCTTTTGGTGACAGTCAGCCATGACCATGCTGTTAGTGAAACACTAGGGTTTGGGGCGAGAAGATAGAGACCTGCCACTTGAGCCTCGAGATAACGAGGTCGGCAGAGGCTAAAGCGTGTAGAAATGCCAGCGTGCCGGCCAGGGTGCTCGCTGACTGTCCGCTCCAGTTTACCAGAAGAAGCAGGAGAGCGTTTAGGAGCGCGGCGATGTGTCACGCCACCTCCTCCAATACAATAGAGCTCTAATATTTCAGCTGTGTTTGCGAGAGTACACGAGTTGACTTGCAGGAGGCATCAAGTTCTCTGGTTGACGTGCATTGACGTCAGAGCCTATGGGGGTATTTGTACAAGGGGCGGGGCTTCGAAGCGCTTCCACACGCCAGTGCCAATTCGTTTCCAAGACGACCAGACCCACCTCTTTACGTCAACGGCCAGAGCGTCGCTGTGTTTGCTCGAGCGCTGGCTGTGAAATCCTGCCGCCAGCAACTTTGATAAAGTCTCTCTCTAGCGTACTTCAGTCGAGGAATGAGAGCCGAAGGCGACGTGCTCGGTGTTTGAAGGCGGTACGCTGTGTTTTTCCGGCTTTGTAGTGTCTTAAAAGCAAGTGTGTCTGGGGTTTTCAATCTTTCAAAGTCCACGAACCCTCCGAATATGACGAGCCTCGTACCAGGAAACATCATCGTAAATTTTTTAAAAGGATCTGTATAGTTTTCTGTGTAAAAGACCCTATTTATACTGTGAAAAATATTATAAATATGTCAAAATATTATTTGGAAAATATTTAGTTTCTGCACTGTTTAGTAGTTACTGCACTGTTAGATGCATTAATATATTTTTCTTCATTTAAATATATTTACTTATTTAAATTTAATGTATTATTTTTTCTCTAAACATTTTCGCTGCCTCCTGGAGGTCCCCAGACCCCAAAATATAAAAAACCCCTGCCTTAAATAATCACATTTTGACGTCTAGGGCACTAAGTCAAGTGTTTGCAACCCAACCCTGTGGACATCAAAGCAGGCGTGGCACATATTTGCTCAATTACATAATCATAATCATATAAAGCAGAATTTTCTTAAATGTGTCTTTGAAGAATCAACTGAGCTAGAGCGGTACTCAACAATTTATACAACAGTTTAATAAACAAGTCATTCATATCAAGAGTATGTAAGCGTGCAAACGCATTACAGACGGTGCATGATTTGTATTGGAAAATGTAATTTATACACATACATCTGACATACAATGCCTTGCAGAAGTATTCAAACCCTTTCATTTTTTTCACGCTTTATGTTGCAGCTTTATGTTAAACTGCATTAAATTACTTTTTTTCCACATCAATCTACACTCCATTCACCATAATGACAAAGCAAAAACAGAACTGTCACAGCTTTGTAAATTTATAAAAAATAAAAAATCTGAAATAAGTATGTTGCATAAGTATTCAAACCCTTAACTCAGTTCTTTGCTGAAGCACCTTTATAGCCTCAGGTCTTTTTTTGTTTGATGCCACAAGCTTTGCTCATCAGCATTTGGCAATTATCTGCCATTCTTCACCTCACCTGTTCACCTCTCAAGCTTGGATTGGGGCAGATGCACATTTTCAGGTTTCTCCAGAAATATTTGATTGGGATCAAGCCCAAGCTGTGGCTGGGCCACTCAAGGACATTCACAGAGTTGTCTATAAGCCACTCTTGCTGTGTGTTTAGGGTCATTGTCCTGTTGGAAGGTAAACCTTCTGCCCGTCTGAGGTTCTGAATGCTCTGGACTGGGTTTTCATTAAGGCTATCTCAATATTTTGGTGCATTGAGCTCGTCTTCTACTCCGATGAGTCCCTCAGTCCCTTCTGCTGAAAAACAGCCCCACAGCATGAGGCTGCTACCACCACACTTTACTGGTGATGAGCAGAGCTGGTTTCCTTCAAACATGATGCTTAGAATTGAGGTTCATCAGACCAGAGAATATTGTTTCTCAGAGTCTGAGGGTCCTTTAGGTGCTTTTTTACAAATTCCAAGGGTTTTTGTTTGTCTTCACTGAGAAGATTAGGTCTGGCCACACTGACATAAAGGCCAGATCGGTGGAGTGTTGCAGTGATGTTTGTCCTTCTGTAGGTTTCTCCCATCTGCATATATGATCATAGAGCTCAAATAGAGTGACCATCAGCATCTTGGTCACCAGTCTAGACAAGGCCCTTCGCCATCAGTTGCTCAGTTTGGCTAGGAGGTCAGCTCAAGGAAGAGTTCTAGTTGTTTCAAACGTCTTCCATTATGGATAATGAAGGCTACATGATTCTGTGAACCTTCAATGCAGCATAATTTTTTTCTGAACCTTCCCCAGATGTGTGGCTGACAGCGCCAACCTGTTTTCTGAAGCTCTACCAGCTCTTTAGTTTTTGCTCTGATATGCATTTTCAGTTGTTAGACCTTTTATTAAGATGTGTGTGCCATTCCAAATCATACCCATTCAATTGAATTTGACACGGGTTAACTTCACTTGAAGTGTAGCAACATCTACAAACAATATGAATGCTCCTGAGCTAAATTTCAACTGTCCCAGATAAGGGTTTGAATACTTATGCAATGGAATCATTTGTGTTTTTTATGTATAATAAATTTGAAAAGATGTTAAAAACCTGTTATTTGCTTTGTCATTATGGTGTGTGGAGTGTAGATTGTTGTGGGAAAAAAAGTAATTTAAAGCGGTTTAACATAAGGCTGCAACATAACAAAACGTGAAAAAAATGAAGGGCTTTGACTACTTCTGCAAGGCACTGTAAGTGCAACAAATATGTCCTCAAAGCTGCATGTAATTTAGTTTTAGGTGGCTTATCATATGGCGACATCTGACGGTCACATGCTCTACTGCAGTAAAATAGTTCACTGCTTCTACAGCTCTGATGACGTCAGGGAATTCAGCTGAATAATAATCCATTTCCAAAGAATAACGTTTTGCTCAAAATATTTGCAATAAATTGACAGTGACGCAGTCACTAAAAGGGTACAAAATGTGAAATAACAGAATGGATTGGAAAATGAGTCATCTGAACTTCTAGGCATGCAGCTGTGACATTTGACCAAATGGAAAAGGTAGAGATCTATTCTCAACATAACAAAAGCCACTGAATGAGATTTCAAAAACATTTATTCTTTATCAAATACAATTAAATAAAATAATTTGTTAGGGTTACATTGCGTCAAGGTCAGACCATTTCCAAAACTTCAAAAACAGCACTCAAGCTCTTACTAAATAGTTAAGCATAACTAACTAGAAAAATATATATTCGCTATAAAAAAAATATACATTTTCCTTGTCCAGGCCTGATTTGAAATTTCCCTGACATTTCCAGGTTGTCCAGGAGTGTGGGAACAAACACAAACACATTCATTAAAAGCTTTTCTATGCTCAAGAATGACATTGACAATGATATTATTATTGTTATTATTATTATAATAAGGACAGACAACATACCATTTACAATCTAAATACATCAAAACTCATTATTTATCTTTCTGCTCATAATTTGATACCCAAAAGCAAAATACATTCAATATGTTACAATAATGTTTTATACGTACAAATCCTTTAAATTCTTCTTTTACACAAAAGAGCTTACAAAGCAACTACAGTCTTTAAAAACCAGTAGGTATCCTTTAGAGAGGCCATTCTCAGAGACACAGAGGGATGTTGCTGATGGGCTGAGGGGTCAGCGCACTGTTTTGTGAATTTCCAAATGGAAGGTCCTGTTCCAGGATGCCAGCTTCCACAGAGGAAGCTCTCACAAGCCGATGACACCTTTATGCTTCTTTTTATAGTCGGTTATGGGAATCTGTACACCCCTGCATTGGACCCCCACTGGCTTCCCCAACAGGTCACATAGTGCACATCAAAGAGCAGACATACAGACTGAATAAGATCAAACTTGGTGGGAGAGCCAGCCACATTAGTGGGAGAGACTTTACAAGTAAGTATACACACTGTATAGTGTTTTAGTATCCATAGATGTCATTGTCCACCCATCCGGCCTCTGCTGCGGAGGAGCTGCGGCAGGTCTCGTAGATGTCATTTGTGACAAAACCGCACTGCGTGGGACGGCTTGGGACATTCTCGTAGTCCTCAAACTGACTGATTGTGGAAGTCACACTAAATGTTCTGTTAATTTCAGAGCTCATATACTCCAGATGAGCTCCAGACTCGTTGAATTTGTCGGTGCGTTTATAATCATTCTGACTTTTTGGAGCTACTGGACGTACCCACTGTCCTGGCACGGCATAGATTTCATTCTGTTCTTTTCTTCTGCAAAGACACAGAGAGTATATTATATGGCAGGCGGACAGACAAAATAGTTCATAGAGAATAACAATTTAAGAAATGATAAAAATGTTTGCAGTGCATTACACACCTCCTTGATATGACTCTGAAACAGAAAACCCCTGACACCATCAATATCAACAGCAGCATAACAGGCAGAGTGGCGAGGAGGATGTAGTAAATATTAAAGTCATCTGAAATAGAAACTAAGAGAAAGTTCATAATTACCAAAAACAGTTAATATCCAGAAAAGAATCTGTATGTATATATCCATTCATTTCTAAAATACCTGATGACTCTGAGAGATCAGTGTTTATCCTGTCATTGTCCACTGTAATGGGCAGCTGCTTTGGCACCATAGTCAGGTCATCAGTACCTAAAAATAAGAATCACTGTGAATGATTTTTTTGGCCTTGAGGATTGCCCCATTATGAATTTTGAGCTTGACTATTGGGAGCAAACGTGTAATTCCACTTCCACCACTAGAGGTCATCATAAGCATTATTATTCGTCTTTTTAAACTAATAATTCACCCCAAAATTAAAATGGTCTTTTTATTCTTTCCTCATTTACACATCATCTTGTCCTTTTTAAACCTATATAATCCTCCTTGGAGCACCAAAGAATTTTAGCAGAATGTTATTGCTTTTCCACGTAATTAAAGTTAACGAGAGAGTAAATGATAAAATAATATATAATAAAGTACTTGTGGTTTTTTAGCATTATTTAAATGTTATTATATTATGTATTACCTTTACTTTGTCTATTGATTTTTATTTTAACATTTCTATTTAGCTTTAATTTAGTTTCAGTAATTTTAGTACTTCAACTTGCACTTATTTATTTCAGTTTGCCAAGGCAGCCTTTCTAAATTTCCTTTGTTTTTGATCTAATTTTTATTTTATTTTATTTAATCTTTATTTCAATTACTGAAAAGGATTTTAAATAGTTTTAGTTAATAATGATAACACTTGTAAAAAATAAGGCAATTTACACTTTTTGTGGAACTATCCCTTTAATCTTCAAGTTATGTGGGTTATAATTTAGTTTTATCTGTAATTATAGGTACTATAAAAAAAAACTGAAAGGTACTATAAATATGCTGATATCTCACAATAATTTAGACACTCTCATATTAATATACTATATATTAATAAGTAAAACAAGATTTTTACAACCATTATTATATCAGAAAAAAGTAGCAAATGCACAAGATTAAACTTTAGGATTTGTTTACCTGTGAGTGTAGTGATATTTCCTGCTGGAGTGGGGACAGGATGCTTCTCTAAACACGTACAGGAGGCAGCAGAGTTTACATTTGAAGTCCTCTTACATAATATGTTTACACTAAAGATGCTTGTCTCAGATTTGTTGCCTATTAAATACACTATATTGCCAAAAGTATTGGGTCGCCCCCTTCTAATGAACAGGTTTGACTACTATAGTAATTACTATGAGTACAAATCTTAATGTTGAAGCATATAATGATATTCTAGGAAATTGTGTGCTTCTAATATTATAGCAACAGTTTGGACAAGACCCTTTTCTATTCTAACATGACAATGCCTCTGTGTATAAGGCAAGGTTAAAAAAGAAAATGATTGATTCAGTCAGTGTGGAAGAACTTGACTGGTCTGCATAAAACCAAGTCCTAATCCCAGTTTAACACCTCTGGTGTGACTGTAAATGCAGACCTTGAGCCAAAAACTCATCACCAAACACCAATGACTTGTACATACACTATATAGACAAAAGTATTGGGACACCCCCTTCTTTAGAACAGAAAAATGCACTTCCAAATCTGTGGCAACAACGATGGGAACATAATTCATGTATTTAAAAATTCTATTTCCATCTCTGTTGCAACAGTTTTGGAAGTGTCTAAAATGACTGTACCCATATGTACAAGTCATTGGTGTTTGGTGATGAGGTCTGCATTTACAGTCACACCAGAGGTGTTAAACTGGGATTAGGACTTGGTTTTATGCAGACCAGTCAAGTTCTTCCACACTGACTGAATCAATCATTTTCTTTTTGAACCTTGCCTTATACACAGAGGCACTATCATGTTAGAATAGAAATGGGTCCTGTCCAAACTTTTGCTATAAAATTAGAAGCACACAATTCCCTAGAATATCATTATATGCTTAAACATTAAGATTTATACTCATGGAAATTACTAAAGTAGTCAAACCTGTTCATTAGAAGGGGGCGACCCAATACTTTTGGCAATATAGTGTATCTTGATGTGACAGCTACCATTAACATAAGCAAAAGCCTACCGTCTGAGTACTTGCAGATGAAATTATTCTTGGAATTGCAGTTGTGGTGAGTCCACTTGAACAGGTTGTGCTCCTTCTTGCCAGCAGAAGATGAGGGCCTGTAGAATAATGCCACGCACTGATCAAGGCCACACGAGGGCTCTGTCCACAGCCAGTTCCTGAAAACACAACAGGCTCACTGAAAATTCTATTTCTCATTGACAATTTTGGTTTCTTAAAGGGATAGTTCACCAAAACAATAAAAATTCTATCATCATTTACTTAACTTCATGATTCAGAAGACTTAGAATACATTTATTGAAAAGAAAGGTATTATTTATATACTATTATAGTATTTAGTTTTCATTTTTATTGTCAGTTAGCTTTTATTTTTACACTGTCCGTTTTTATTTTAATTTTAGTTTAAGTTTTAGTAATTTTGTTATGTGCTTTTGTATTTTTTTTTAATATTTCTATTCTATATCACATTTTAGCATTTTGCTTTCACTGAAAGGAACAGATCACCAAAAATGAAAATTCTGTCATTATTTACTTACCATCATGATTCAGAAGACTTAAAATATAAAATACAGTAATAGAATACAGAATTATATTTGCATATCATTATAGTATTTATTTTCAAAATGTTTACATTTACAGTTTTCATTTTAATTTTATTTTGAGTTTTAGTAATTTTATGTGCTTTTGACATTTTTAAAAATATTTCTACATAGCTTTATTTCCATTTTATCCATTTTAATACTACAACTTAAACTTATTTCAGCTAATTGCCAAGGTGACATTTCTGATTTTAGATGTATATTTCTATTATAAAATAGGCATATTTTATTTTATTTCAGCTTTATTTCAATTACCAAAAACTATTTTGATAGTATGGAGATTTAGTTTTAATTAACAATAACAACATTGGCATGTAGACCATTTTATGAGATTTTTGTGGACTTTTGTGAAGAAAAGAAGTCACAGGAATGACATGAGAATGAGGAAATGAATTTCTGGGAAAACTATCCCTTTAAAACCAAACATGCAAACAATAAATGAATATATAAAATAATCAATCAATCAATCAATCATAAGAATTTTTCCTACTATACCTGAATGTGGCCTGACTGTAATCCAACCAGTAATACTGTGATGAACAATCAACATTATATTGTGAGCTCCTTCGTAGCCCAATCCAGAAGTCTCCTTCAGAGGCCCTGAGCTCCTGAACAAATCTCTCCACCAGACGCTGCTCATTCTCGGTCTCAATGCTGAGCAGCTCTCCATCATCCTCCCTGCATTTCTGTCTGGCTGCCTCAAAGCTTGCTCTGAGCCCGCTGTCCTGGAAGCTTGTGATCTTATAGCAGGGCTTCTCTGTCCCTCTCCGGCATATCCTGTGATCTGCAAACCACATCACCAAAAATCAGTGATGTTAGTGTTGAACTTAAAGTATTATTATGGAAATATTGTAGGAACAGTTATAGGAAAGTTGGCACAGGGACACATACGAGGAGAACTTCCACAAACTGAGTGTCAGGCGGAAAATCCTCTCAAGCAAAGTCATGTGTGCGACAGCCATCAGCCATATCCTCCCTGACTAAAAAACAGCTGTGACCCAAATATAAAACCCGAAAACTGTACATAAACACACCACTGTACACAAAGAGAACTCTGTGGGTAAACGTTTGCTGCATCACCAGACGCGTACATTCGTTAAATAAGGTTATGCAAAACAGAAGCTTCTGAAATCTTTATTTAAACAGACTGCAGTCTCTTACTCGAAACTATCGTATTACTATACTATCATTGTTAAATATTGTGCATTTATGAAGCACACAAAATCTAAAGGAGTAAGATAATTTGAATATCACCGTGTATGAACCGACATTTTACATAAATAAGCACAAACTCACCACCGAACGCGCTTGATGCGCAGCAGGGATGGAAACAAACTGCCAAAACAGTTCCGATCAGTTTCATGAGCTCCATCTCTACATAGTTTCAATGGGTGTGCGATTGCCACGACACGACTATTTCTAGATCCTAGCAAAACGTCCCGCTGTCCGACGAAACAAACGCAGGCAAGTTTTCGCTCTGACTCAAGAAAGGCTGCTTGAGGCTCCGAATAAAAGTGCCTGCTAGCAGAAACTGTTGTAGCCGTTTTTGCGCTCCCACTCATTACGTGTGAATTTTAAGTGTTCCGAAGTAGTTTTTTTCTGCAATGCATTTTTGTTTGTTTGACCGCTGTTGTAAATAAACAAGCTGATACTATATTCGTTAACACGTTTATAAAAGATTACACAAATGCATTTATGTGTGTTTACTTATTTTTTATAACTTTGGAAACCAGTGTGCGATTTTCATTTAAAGGAATAGTTCACCCCAAAATTAAAAAAAACTGCAGTGAATGGGTGCCGGCAGAATGAGAGACCAAACAGCTGATAAAAACATCACAATAATCCACAAGTAATCCACACGACTCCAGTTCATCAGATAATGTCTTGTGAAGTGAAAAGCTGCTTCATTCTGATGGCACCCATTCACTGCAGAGGATCCATTGGTGAACAAGTGATGTAATGCTAATTTCTCCAAATCTGTTCTGATGAAGAAACAAACTCATCTACATCATGGATGTTCTGAAGGTGAGAACATTTATTTCAGCAAATTTACATTTTTGGACAAACTATTCCTTTAATGTGAAAATATCTTTAAATTGTCAAATTGTTGTTTTATTTTTATTTTGTAGAGCTTTCACTTTTGTATGTTAAGTATCTTACAGGATATAAGTGATAAGTAATCATGTGCATCATCTTTTAGCAATGGTTTGTGCTTTTCCTGTATCACTAACACATTACTGTAAGCATCAATCACTGTGTAATCACTGTGGTTTACAGTTCATATAAAATCTGTTCAGAGACACGTAGTGTAGAGGGACCGATTTTGTTTGGCTCACTAGCAAACTGGCAGAGGAAATAAGATTACTTTTTATGAGGTTGACTGGTCTGTGCAAGTCAAAGGAGCTCAGTCACTGCTGTTGACCCTGCCAGCTCACAGTCAGACACACACTATCCTCAGGAATAGGAAGCCAGTCAGGAAAGGAAGCACAGAGCTTTTCAACAGCCTGTTTCCTCTTCATCTTTGTGGTTTGTTTTTTGTCCTTTTTCATTTCCAGACATTTTCCCCTTGATCCGACAAAGAAAATAAATTCATTAAACAGCTTTAGCTGGGAAATATAAACTGTAAAAACTTTTCTGGTGTTCATGACAGTAACAAGAGGCCCAATTACAACATGGGTTAAATTCTTGGAAGAGGCAACCTCCTACTGTGTAATCATATATGCAGTGAAATCTTTGTAGGGTATTATGAACAGATCCTGCAGATGTCATGAGGTTTTGGAGAAATAAGGGTGAGGCCATCAGGCCAGTGGCATTGCATGTGTAGTTTGTTTGTGCTGATCTCTGGCAGGCTGCCCAGACTCATTGCCCCTCCTCACTGAATGTAGTCTGTCATGTCCCTTTAATTAGGCACAAGTCACTTCTTTTAAGAACCACTTCTGAATGTATGCTTGACGTTTGTATTGAAACCTTTTGAAAAACAGCACAATCACGAGGATTTTTCTTTGTTCTATTTACACCATTACATAAGTATTTACATTTACATTGTTCTATTAACAGTTATTACCTTAATATTAAGAAACTTAGAATGTGGACTTACATTTCATGCCAGTTAAAGGGGTAGTTCACCCAAAAATGAAAATTCTGTCATTAATTACTCACCCTCATGTCATTCCAAACCTGTAAGACCTTCACTCCTCTTCAGAACACAAATTAAGATATTTTTGACGAAATCCGAAAGCTTTCTGGCCCTAGACAGGAAAGGAACTACCTTGGTCAAAGCACAGAATACGTTTTGTGAGCAAGGAAAACAAAAATAACGACTTAATTCAACAATTTCTTCTCTTCTGTGTAAGTCTTCAATGCATGTTCATGACGCATTTGAAATTGTTGAATAAAGTCGTTATTTTTGTTTTCTTTGCACACAAAAATTATTCTTGTAATTTCATAAAATTAAGGTTGAGCCACTGATTTCACATGGACTATTTTAATGATGTCCTTAATACCTTTCTGGGCCTTGAACGTGGTAGTTGTGTTGCTGTCTATTGAGGGTTAGAAAGCTCTTGGATTTAATCAAATATATCTTAATTTGTGTTCTGAAGATGAAAGAAGGTCTTATGGGTTTGGAATGACATGAGGTTGAGTCATTAGTGACAGAATTTTCATTTCTGGGTGAACTATTCCTTTGTATGTTTTTGCTCCACCACAGCAGAATTGCATCACGATTCCAAGCAACATACTAGCTGTTTTGTTCCTAAACTATTTTTTTTAATGAATTGTTTGAGTGAATGATTCAATGACTCACTCATTAACAGAGGGTAATACTACTCTCACTACTTCTGTCATAAAAAGATATCAGAGAAATAGTAAGTATACTAGTATGCTATTCCAGAATCAGTGTTTTTGAATGAACTATTTGAATGAACGATTCAGTGACTCATTCATAGAGTCTTACATAACAGTGTAACCTGTACGTAAGCATGCTTGAAAAGCTGTTTGACCATTCAGACTCAGTGACCGGAACTAGCTGTCGTGTATACCTGAATATAAAAATGACTATTTTGAGAGAATGCCTTCTTGGCATTTTCGAGGTTGTGCTTATTTCAAATAATCTACAGTAACATGCAAGTTGTACAAGTTGTTTAGGTATGTTCAGCTTGTGTCACCTTGTGTGGTTGCTGCAGCATGCATATTTATTGCACATGCATATAGAATGGACATTAAAGTTTATCTCAACAAATGCAATGAATTTTCTATAACCTGGATGCAGGAAAGTAGTTATTTCAGCAGCCAGATATGAATACTGAACAAGCAGGCCTACAGACTGACTCTTGTAATAACTAAGGAGTTTGAGAAGAAACCAGATCCACTGCCACTGCTTTCAGTGACATCATAGATACAGTACAACGGCTTGAACTCATCTGCTAAAACATGTGAAAACGATTGGAGGCTCATTAGTTGGGTTGTTATGTTCAAGTTCAACATTCTGTCTCCTTATTTTGTGCTTGGACCATTAGCTACAGCAATAATCAAGATAATAGACTTTAGCCAGGGAAGCGCCATATTTAAGTTTTGACAGGAATGAAAACGGATACAGTGCGTTCAGTGCATTAATTGTTAAGCTGGTGAAACGTCTTTGTTTATGTGTTCTAGGACTTTTATACAGTGCATGCCATTGTAAAAAAATGGAGGTCTGCCACTCAGAGCCTATAATTTTCATCCGCGTTATTCAATATGCTTTCTAACCTGAATAAGTTCTATAGGCCGAATGTTTTTGGTATTAGGACGGACAAAACAAAAATGTATTATTATTATTATTATTATATGGTATTAAGGTGGCTGACGATGTCATTGCTAATTTACTGGCAAAAATATTGGTGTTGCTATTTTTTAATTTTTTGAACCAGCAGGTGGTAGTATTGTAGTTGTACTATTGTATTACTATTTGTTCTGAAGATGCTCAACCGTTCCTTTCCTTTATTCAGATGTTAGATACTCTAATGCTGTCACAGTAGTCATCCTTTCAAATGCTTTTCTCCATATTTTTTCTAGTTGTAAAATTTGCAACTAAACTGAGAATAAGATTGAAGAACACCGGGATCTAGATTGCTTTCACTGCTTTCCAGTGGACAAGAACAGAACATTGTTCCAGTGGACAATAATCAAGGTATGACGCATCTAAGCATAATATGTGAAATATGTTCTCACACCGAGGGGCTTTTTGGCACAAACAAGTGTGTGTGCTCCATTCAAAGTTCTTTTGTCAGATATCACCGTCACTCAGTCAAAACTGACCCTTTGGCCTTTAGCAGGGGTGTCTTGATCTAGCAGCTCTCAGAGCACAATAGATGATGCTTGCATGCGAGCCAGACGAACAAAGGCTATTTTTGGCACTCTGTGTTTCATACCTTGTGGCACATTATCACATTTCTCGTATTCATAATGTTCTATTCCCAGGAGATGATGCAACATTTTATGTTTCAAATGATTTATACACAATCGACTCTTAATTTACGTTCTAAGGCTTTGACATTTAATACCGTTACAGAAAAATACAGGTTCTCAATTGGACAAAAATAGACAAAGCAAGAATTCTGGATGGGTTTTACTGTTGGTTCACACAGACAACAAAGTTTAAAGGTATGCTTTTTCGTGTAATTTACAGTAATATAACAAAAACATCAGTCTTACAAAAACCTGCAATAATTTGTATGAGTAAACGTTGCTCAAAATCTTTTACTCCCTTTAGAACTAGCAAATCAACAAGCAAAATTTACATTTACTATGACTACATTTACAATACATATCCTAAAACTGATTCTAAATGTACTTTACATGTAAAAAACACTGGTAAAAATGCTTTTGATTGTAGAATAATGCTAATATAAATCTATTAACATATGTCTTTTATATGTTTGTGGTCATAATCACAACTTAATCAGTCTTCATTTATTTGGCTTATCTGAAAATCAGAACCGGTGTCTCTTGGATATGCGTAAAATCTCATTGTCACTGTATTCTGTATTACTTTCGTTGTTAACCAAAAGCAGAGGATTAACTTTATAATCTGGGAAGGAACTGTACAGTAATTTAGGAGGAGGGATGAGACACTCCCTGCACCTGAATCATGCCTGGGGTCCAGCGTTATATAAGAAACATCTCATCACCTTTCTCAAATAGTGTCCGTTCCCTTGCCTGGGAGTTCAACAGGTATGGTATACTGTTTCTTTACACTGACATCTACTGCTTTTTTCTCTTAAATGTTAAAAAATTACACAATACATTCAAAGTAATTACTTTCAGCATGATTATAACTGTTACAGATGTTAAGGCTGTAATGTTGGATGACTTGCCTTTACAATAGGTGATATTTTAGTCATGTTCTGCTGTTGCTCTGTAGCAGGAATGATGCTGTGGCTCTGTTTCTGTGCGCTGGCTCTTGTTCTGCAGCCAGTTAACTCGGCCTATAACTGCTCCTCGGTGTTTAACAGGGTTCCAGGTGAGTCTCTGACCTTCCAGATGTAAGACAGTCCTCCATTCACTGCAATTTGCTCAACACTAACACATCTCTTCTTGGTTAGACAACAATGATCTGGTGGTAGACTGTGGCGCCAACATGATCACTCTGGAGGTAAACCTGTGCACCGCTGAGTGGGCAGGCTTTGACCCCAGTGGCCTGGCCCTGAACGGGGAGCACAATAACGCCCAGTGCAGGGGCACCATTGACACCACTGTCAACCCACCTGTCATCCGCTACCATCTGCCAGTCAACCACAGCCAGGAGAACCCATGTAGACAGTCTCTGCAGGTGGGAAGAAAAAAGACATTTATGTCTAATCAGTCTTCAAGAGGTGAAAAACTGTTTTTTTTTGTTGTTTTTTTAAATAACAGTTGTGGTGTGGCAAATACATTTTTAAAAACACAAATTAAAAATGACTAAGGTCATTAAAATGCTAGAAAAAAAAAAAAACTTTTCCCTAGTTCATTTTAAATGGTGTAAAAAATAAGGTCATAAAAGCTGAATTCATACTAATCATAAAAAAATAACATAAAGAATGATAGGAAATATTTCAAATATATATGTATTTTTAACTATTTGTATACCATTTTAATCACTTTTTCCTACCATTTTAGACGTTATTAGAAAATACAAAATAAAGAAAATTAATAAGGTCATAAAAACTGTAAATACTAATTATAAAAAAATGTAAAATGTAAAGAAAAAGTTCAGATGTAAATAAAAAAAGTCAGAAAAATTTAAAATATAGCATACTAATATGTTAAATATAATATAAATAAATGTATTCTAATTATATAAAGTATAAAAAGTTTTTTTTTCTTAAAATAAAAAAAAATAGTAAAAATGTTTTAAAATGTCTTAAAAAGTATTTTCATATTTTAAAAAACCCCCAGTAATATATAGAAAATAATCAAAGAAAATTGTAAAATATATATATTTTAATTATAAAAATGATAAGTATAAAAATGTATTTTAAAAATGTAAAAATAGTAAAATAGTTTTAAATGTATTTCCCTTTGGACATGTTTAGATTGTGGACGAAGTGCCCAGCTCTACTGGTCCATTCAGCATGTTCTCCAGCATTCAGTCCGTCATTATCACAGGATACATTGAAACTCCCAGCTCCTCAGAGGGCGTCATCAGTTACTCCACAGACCTCTACTACCACTTCTCTTGCCGTTACCCGCTGGAATATCTCATCAACAACACTCAGATTGTAGCGTGAGTATTCAGACATTCACCCTCCACTGCATACTTCACAATTGGCAGTATGACAGCAAAAGGCCTGACTTGATTAATATTCTTCATGCAGGTCATCAGTGTCAGTGGCCACTAGAGACAACAATGGTACTTTCATTGACACTCTCAACATGGGAGTCTTCAATGTAAGTGTGGATTTGTCTCAAATTCTTCACTCTGAATTGAAAATATGTGCATTTTAAACATATTTTTATTATTATTTTTGTATCAGAGCACAGATTTTAACAGCCCATTGGTGGTTCCACCTACTGGATTAGACCTGCGCACTAAAGTCTATGTTGAAGTAAAAGCTGCCAATCTGACTGGAAAGTAAGAAAACTGCAGTTTTCTCCTAGACAGTGTATTGCATGGGTTTTATTGTGAAATTAAATACAATTTTTCTGCCTTTTTTTCAGTTTTCATCTCTTGCTGGACCACTGTTTTGCAACCCCATCACCTTATAATCACACCAACAACAAACAGCACAGTTTTTTCACAGGGCGAGTTACTTCTTATTAGGGGTGGGCGATATGACCAAAATCTTATATCACAATATGAGTCATTTTATTTCACAGTAACAACATATATCACAATATAGTTATTTTTGCTTTATATAAGGTCTTTATGATATCAAATTTTTTGATACCATAGAAATTTCATAATTTTTGTCACCAGTATCAATATCACAAAAAACTAATACTAGCCTAAATTAAAAAAAAGAAAGAAAAAAGAGAGAAAGAAAAAAAAAACCTCAAGCTCACTAAAGACAAGTAAACACTCAGCGATTAAATAAGAATAAGAAACTAATTACAAGCAATAGGACAAAAAACTACAGTAGAACAAATAAATAAGAAAATGCTACCTACATTGTATACAGTAATGAAATCTATAAAAACACTGCATATTTTTCACGGAGTAAATTAAATATATATTTCTTCTTATTAAGTTACAAAAGTGATTTAGTCAAGAGCAGTGAGAGATTTTCTATCTTTTATTGTTTGATTAATACGAATGACAGACAGCAGGAATATTAGACTGCTGTCACTTTAAGAGCTGCCTGCACTCAATATACTGTTAAAGCTGTTTTCTTTCTCAGCTGTTTGCTTTCAAATTATCATGTTTACGAGGATTCTTGCAAAGACAGGTATTTTGACACATATAAGTGTGTATTTAACTGTTCGAGGCCTATAAAGCAGCAAAAATAACTCTGACTATGAGCACCATCTTCACGTGCGTGTCTCTCTGACAGCGCTCAGAAACCGTCTCTCAGACAGCATGCGCATATAGGGAAATAAGTTCTCTTTCTCTGCTGATTGCGTTTCAATGGCTTAAAATCATGTTTTTAAACCGCAATGCTTAAAAACATGTGTAAACGATAAGTTTTCGTGACCACGTAGCACAGCAACGTCATGTGAGCATGTAACTGCGATAGAGACCATAGTCCAAAATCTCTAACGGTTGACAAATTTCAACCGGTTAATTATGGCTACCGGGATATCACCCACCCCTACTTCTTATTAAGAATTTATTGCTCATATCACTAAATTTGACCCTTAGTTGTTGATTTGTGTTCAAGTACATCAATGTTTCTCCAATGTTTCATCACAGATGTGTTGTAGAGAAACGGACAACGGTGCTTTATAATGGCCATTCCAAGTTTTCCAGATTTTCATTTGAAGCCTTCCGCTTCGTGGAGCACCGTAATCAAGAAATGTCTACTATATACCTGCACTGCATACTGCGACTCTGTGAACCAAACAAGTGCCAAGAACTACTTGATGTAGGAGTCTTTTACTGTTCGAATAGAATGAATTGACTGAAATACTACTATTGAAAATATCATCCAATTAACATTGCACTTATTTTACTCATACAGTCTTGCAGCTCTACCAGAACACGAAGGCGAAGGACTCTAGAACCTTACGGATCGCCAGCCAAAGATTCTGCCACTGTGTCTGTGGGTCCTCTGTACACTGCAGCCCTGAGTAAGTCAGTCGTGAATCACACACATGAATCCAGAATGAGGCCAGTCTGAGACCCAGCTTATTGTCAAACATACTGAATTCCAAATGAGAGTGATTTTGAGATGCCTTACTACTCTCTCCTTTTGATCCTGTAGAGAATGATGCTCCCTCTGCATTGGCCTCTGGTATGATATTCTTTGTGAAACTTTACTTCAGTCAAAAACCTTTTGCCTAGTTTTTGCCAATCTCTTTTTTCCTAGTTCATTTTAAATGGTGTTAGAATACAAAATTAAAAAAAATAAGGTATTTAAAGATGCATACATACTAATTATAAAAATATAAAAATTAAAAAAAAAAATAATAATAATAGGTAGAAAATGTATGTAATTTTTAAAACCATCTGTATACCATTTTAATCACCTTTTTGCCTAGGTAATTGGAAAATACAAAATTAAAAATTAATAAGGTCATAAAAGCTGCATACATACTAATTATAAAAATATAAAATGTAAAAATAAAAGTGGTAGAAAATGTATAGAATTTTTTAAACCACCTTTATATAATTTTAATCACATTTTTGCATTGGTAATTAGAAAATACAACATTAAAAATTAAGTAGTTAAAAAGTAAATAGTAAAAAAATTATAAAAATATGTCTTAAACCATTTGTATACCATTTTAATTTTGCATAGGTCATTTTAAATTGTGTTAGAAAATTAGGAAAAAATTAAATAAAATTAATAAGGTCATAAAACCTGGGTACATAATAATCACAAAAATAGTAAAATGTTTAAAAAATTAAAATACAAAAATATAATCTGTAAAAAATATGATTACAAAAGTATATAAAATGTAAAAAGTTTACAAATTATATAAAAATACTATGTAGCAGTATATAGCATTTTATTGAAAAATGAATAGGTTATAAAAGCTGCATACATATTAATAAAAACAGCAAAATGTCAAAAATAATTATTAAAAATGCAAAAAAAAGTATTAAATATACTGTAGCAAAAAATATTGCACTTTGATATAACTGAAATTCAGATGAAAATACTTAAAGCTAAATAAAAAGATAGACACTAACAGCAACTGTTTGTTTGTCTTGTGAAGCAGGAGGCAGTGAGCCGTTAAACAGGGACAATATGAACGTGGCTGGAGTGGTGGTGGGGGTCATTTTTGCCACCGGCGGTGCTGTGTTGCTGGTTATGGCTGGATGGTTTGTGCTGAAGAAGTTTTGCTGGGCCGGTGCTCTGCCTCGGGTTTTCCACTAAGAGATCCATCAACTCGCCATCTGTTTTGCATTGAATGAAGCTTAATTTGATACGCCGATAAGACGTCTGATCACATCACAGCATTTGCACAAACCAACAAAAAAAACACTTTGCATAATGCCTGTTTAGCATATTTTAATCTATTTAGACAGCACTGTGTAGTCCAGTCATTATGCGCTTGGATGAAAACTCAAATGCTTAATTTTCTCATGTAAATGCAAATACTGCTGTTGGCATTGTTTGATATGTTTTAGATGTGCGTTATCTGAATTATACTGTAAGAGGTAGGCACAGCTGAATTATTAAGAGGAAGAAACTGTGGATAAAATCCTTTTGTAATATTTTGATTACACATTGCTTCTTCTGCACATTAGCTCAGGGGTTTTCAAACTTTTTGATGCCAGGACCCCCAAATATGATTGAAAGTCCCTCTTCTTGAAATATAAAGGCAGCTATATTTTATCATGTATAAAGAACCATTTATATTGTGTGAGAAATATTAAGTTTGATATTGTAAAGACGATGTTGTTTTCTAAATTAAAAAATTGGCTTTTAGTTTGACTGTATAAAAGCAAAATAAATATTCAAATAATATCTGGAAAGTTTTCTTCTGACTATTAGAGATGAATTTAGTAAAAAAAAAAATATATATATTTTTTAATTAAATTAAGACTTATTTGTAAAGAGCTTTGTGTTAAAAATGATTGCATTTGATAAAGAAGTTAACTTTGACAGCCCTAAAAAATGATGTAAAAAAGTTTTATTTTATAGTTTAAGGTAGTTTGTAACAGTTTTCTTTGTGTATAATTTTTCACATTTTCTACAGACCCCAGTTTGAAAACCCCTGTATTAGCCAATGATTTGCTGCTTTCTGTAATTTAATATATCACAATTTAGATGTGATTTATTTAGAAATAACTTTTATTCATACTGTAGTTGAGACAATAATCAATGGACAACTTGTATTCATTTCAAATATGTACAAATGGAACTTTTTATTTACATGTTTATGAAACAATATATCAACACAATACACAAAATATCTTCAGTAAAAGGAAGAAAGTTTTTCTGGTCTGTCAAGGTTCTTTCTGAAAACTGTACAAACAACAATATTGTTCTACAAAAGTTACAGTTCACAATGTACAATCCAAACATAAAAGCTGTTATTTACAGTACATTACAGTTGCATTTCTGATTGGAATGGAGGTGTGTTGTTTAATTTAGAGTGTGTACGATGTCTTGTAACAGGGCTGTGAGTCTAGTTGAGAAATCCTCCTGTATGGACTCTATGTTTGTCTGATGGAAACCAGCTGACTCACCATGGCTCTGGTTTTCTTGTAGAGCGACCATCTGTTGGTCTAAGTTAGAAATAAACTGTTGATTCCGAGCTGAGGAATTCTGGCAGAACTGATCCACTTTTGAAGTCATCACATCCCTTGGAGGCTGTGCCGAGTCAAGATGGCCTGCCAAAGCTATCTTGAGTGCCGCCACCTTCCCTTGTACCTCTAAACTGAAGGTACACAATTCCTGTCCTAGCCTGGCAGTGACTTCCTCCCAAAGCTCCTTTCCACTGCTGTCTCGCTCCTCCTCTACAGCCTCAAATGCTTTTGTTTTAAAGTCCTCAAAGGCTGCTGTCCTTTTCTGGTGGCTTTCATCCAGAGCCAGCGTGATCCTCTGCACTGCCTCCTGGTAGAGTGTGGCTTCCTCTGGGTTCAGGTCCTGGAGGTTCAGATTGAGTTTCTCACAGAGTTCCTGAGTGTTGGACTGGAGAGCCGTCTGGAGCTGCTTAGTGAAGGGGGCGAGGAACTCCTTGATATTGGCCATGGTGTGTTTTGGGTGGCTGGGGTAAGGAGAGAGTCTCTCCCTCAGCTCTGCAAGCTCCTGCTTTAGACGAGCCCTCAGGCGCTCAGACTCCATACTCAGCTTTCGTCTCAGTTCAGCCGCCATGGGGTTGTGAGAGTCTTGGGAGTAAAGGTCACTGCTCACCACATGGTTCTTCCACATACCACTGCAAAACAGGATCAGGGGTCAATGATTTGGACCATGACTTGGACGTGGCAAAGAACGTCCATGATAAAGAAAAGGAAAAATCTTGTAAAACTATAGTAGTCAACATTTGAATTGGATCAAAACCTTTCATCAAAGTTGTTTGATGAACTTTTTTTGTTCCACTTCAAATGTTGACTACTGTAGTTTGTGTCAAGTTATTCGAAATGTACTTTTTGTATTCTTGTTGGTTCATATGGTTTTGAGAAACCTTTATACAATTTTCAAGAAAAGTTTCAGCTTAAATGTCAAGTGGTGTAACGATCAAGTAAAAAGAAATAACATTTTCCATAAACCCTGAAAACATTTGAGTGTACACCTATTTTCATTATTTTCAAAAGCATTTTTAAATGTATTTTTAAAGGTGAAAAGTATTTTCTTTTAATAAATATGAATGATTAATTTAAAATATCTTTACTTTTTTGGTGGGTTGCACCACATGACATGACAAAAGGTTTTCAAAAATTAATAAGCAGTTTTGTTAAGATGTTTTTTTTTCTAAGAAATAATTGAATATTATGTCAAACCACATCATAAGGTTTTCTATTCAAGAATTAAATTATTTTTAATGAGGTGTTTTTCTTTGTCATCATAACAGCTGTATCGCCCTAACTTCATGTCCCCCAAAAATATCAAAATGAATTTTAATTTAGAAATTAAAAACATGCCCACAAAAGGGATGTATTCAAGACATGCCGTTTATGAATTGAATTTTTAATAAATGAAAATGAACAAAATAAATGAGCATCAAGTCACTGTGCCTATTAATCAACACTGCTATGAGAGTGAACTTACTTTGAATCTTTGGCGAAAATTTTCTTGTCAGTAGCCTGATTGTCTCTCTGTAAACTCCATGCTTCTCGACTGATCTCATCATTGAGTGGAAATGCTGAAAGGGAGGATGGTTGGATTAGATTAATGTAAAATAATACTAATAATCACCATTTTAGATCTTTAGAGATCATTTTAGATCTTGAAGAGGCAACAAACCTGTTGTGGTAGCAAAGACCAAAGCCAATGTAACAAACTGCAGATTCATATTTATTTACTGAAGGTTATTCTAGAAAAAATAGAAAGAAGATTTAAGTATTTAAAATGTTATTGACTGACAACATTTTAAAGAGGACAGTTCAAATATCATCAATGAATTAGTCTATTCAAGTGGACATTTGGCCCTTACCTGTGGATGAGAAAATGAGAATTTCTTCTCAGGGTCCACATTTAAAGCAGTCCCTTATCAGAGGTCGTCCTGCTCTTCATCTGTGTCAACACATACCACGTGGAGGGTCAGTTTGATAACGATAGGCACTAGGAACCTAAAGGTATTTTGCCGACCGGCCTCTTCAAAGCTGCTCTCTTCCAACAACACAGATTCAGAGTAGCCCCAGTGATGTCACATCAAGGCCAATATTGACGCAATTCCAAGTCAGGCGAGGTCAATGCTATTGGTATTTACTACTAACCGGAGATGTTGAGTACTTTTCAATTCAAATGTGCATAGTTACATTACGATACGGACTTCATACAGGATGCTCTGTCCCAGAACTTATGTTGGCAGTGAACTGAACTGCATGAAATTTGGCTTAGTTTTTTTTTTTATCAGTCCTACTCGGCTTTCCAACAGCAATGACACAGAAATAAGTCACAGAGAATGAACCCTCCAGGCCTGTGCTTGCTGCATTATCTCTGGCTCCATGAACAATGGTGCTGTTTGTTTGTACTTCACTGAATGGCTCCTTTTAGGTTTACTTTGTGATATACAAAGCCAATGGCGGCTTACTTTGAACATTTGATTATTCCAGTTTAGACCCACTTTCTGGCAGTTGTATAAGTGAGCATTAGGCAAGAACAAAAAGTGCACAGGGAATTTTGGCATACAAATGCCATAGTTTTAGTTACCAAACGTTTTGTCCAGGGTAATGTGTTGTGCAAATGTAAAGCGTTACGTCATTGTAATTTGCTCCATTTTGTACCATTGCTTGTCTGGGCAATAACATGATTTAACTAGAGATGTTTTTTCGTCATTTAAATATTATTGGTGTATCATTACTTAAAATTCTTATCAGGGAAAAAAAATGTTGGCTGTGAAGTTACATATATATATCTTATCACTGACCCAAAAACGACCGGAAACAGTACTGGATCTATCTCACTGCATTCATTCACAAATTTAGCGACCTTTGTCCTAGGAGAGACAAATTCACGTGACACAGCACTTAATAAAAACGTTTGAACATCTCTGACGAACAATAAGTTTCATTTGCAGGGTTCGTTTCAGTGAAGTGAGTTTTACTTTTCTTCTTCTTCTTAAAATTATTCTTCCAGCACCCTTTTTTTTCTCTGTGTTCCAAGGTGTCCCGTTACCGCTTTATTGAGAACCAGCTCTAAACGTTTCAGTTTGTAACGTTAAATGAACTATTCGAATGATTCAGGTTGAATCACGCACTGATTCAGCCCACGATTGAAGTATTCATTGGAAAGACCCAACTCTATTGAATGATTCATTCGCGCTTTAAAACAACAGGCAGGAAGTAGCAGGCACACAACATGAATACTTAAAAAATCCAGGTAAAATGTTTCTCAGGTTGGTATACGGTATATTCCTTCGTCGCACAAGTACTTATCAGTACATTTTCTTTTTTAGGGAAAAACAGTATTTTACCTGTCTCCTGTTAACAGGAAGGAGTCTAGCGAGTCAGAGCGACGCCTGCGTCATAGCGAGTTGTTATCCAGAAATGGATTGCAGAATAACTCTTCATGTTTAGAAACACGATATTGAATTAAACTTGCAATAACAAATTGTGCAACAGGTTATTTTGTGGGAATGAGTATCAATTAATAAGTAGATAAGTAGGCTGACTATATATAATAATCTGTTATTTTATCATTATGTTTTTATCTTAATAACATTTTACAGCTGCAGCACTAAAGCTAGTTAGTCGTTTGGGTTCATTCTTACGTAGGGCTAAAAGTGTGTGAAATGTGAAAATAATCAAGATATATTATATAATTGAAGTCATCATTAGGTCATAGTCCACACACTCAATTCACACAATTCAGGGTCCAAGTTCATTGATTTTGAAGCACGTTACAAAAAATTATGAGGTCATCATATGCTGTAAGCATAGTGTTTAACTGATGTATAGATTCATGCTTTTTAAAATATTATTTTTCACTTCAAATTTTATGAGCGGTTCACATAGTCAATACTAGATATGATTTCTTTGCACTGTTCAAAGACTGTAACAGTTTTTGTTTATGTAAGCGTTTTGTGTTAATTCAAGCTTGTTTATACTGATATAGGGCTCTGGATCCTGCAGATTCAACTTTAACCCAGATATCGCAATCGGTTTACTAGGTTGACCATGGCCTTCTCGCCTACTGGGTGCGCATCAAACGAATGCAGACAAGGGATGTGAAAAACAAGGTTTGTTGTTTCAGCGTCCCATTGCTTGTTTGAATACAGAGTGCCTGGAATGTTCTCTTCTCCTGCCAAAGTGTTTGAGAAAGTGCACACTAGTAGAAAATTTCTGATGGGACTTTGGTCTTTTTCTCATAAAACTGCAACTTGTGACTGATTTAATGTTTTTCAGATGTGCTGAAAGACATTTAAAGCACAGCCAAAATCATTAATCAGTTTCATGGTTTCACTGTGGCCTGTAATCTGAACTGGCGGCATCAAGTTGCATCTTTCTACCTATTGGCATGTGTGATACTTTATCTCTAGACTGTTCATGAATCATTCAGCATGGCAGGGAGAGAGCTTCCTGTATGTCTTCGAGCTGTCTCTGAGCCCTGGACAGCAAACTGACATGATGTGCTCGTTCAGGGTTTGCCTCTGCTGGCCTACCCTACTTTGCTGGTTCTTTGCCCCAAGACTGAGCACTGCTGTTGTATCAAACATAACTCTAAGACTTCCTGAAAGATCTTCCTGCAAACCAGGTAACTTGCATTTTTCTGGGACATGAGGATGTGAAAATGCATCAAGTAGGTGTTTATTAGAGTCCCAGGGGTTCATTTTTATTGCAGTGTGAACAAGACAAATGTCTTCAACTCTTTACCATGCCTTGATCATGTATGTTGGGTACATTTATGTGTGTTTTAATAATAAAAATAATAATATTTTACCCCTGTCTTGTTGAGCTCTGAAAATGCATTATGAAAATTGTTTTGAATTACAATGAAATAATACAGTGAAATAATCATTTTGATATTTATTGTGTTAAAATTATTATCACTTGTGATAATCTGATTGCGAGCCATTTCCAATCATGATGTATTTTTGTGAAAATATTCAAAAATTTTACAAATGCAATTTATATTTGTATTTAGGATGCATTGGCAGTTATGAAATTTTTGAAATTCAGCAATTTTTTGATTAAATGTAATTTCAGTCACAGTGGAAGATGTTGTTAGAAGACCAAGTAAATTAATTTGTGTGTGAAAAGTGTGTTTTAAGAGCTTATTTTCCAAACGCTCACATTGGCAAAAATTCTATGCTTGAAGAAAAACTTAAAGAATAGGTCACCCAAAAATGAAAATCTGCTTAAAATTTACTCATCCAAGATGTAGATGAGTTTGTTACTTCATCGGAACAGATTTGAAGAAATTTAGCATTACATCACTTGCTTTCCAATGGGTCCTCTGCAGTGAATGGGTGCCGTCAAAATGAGAGTCCAAACATCTGATAAAAACATCACAATAATCCACAAGTAATCCACATGACTCCAGTCAATCAATTAATGACTTGTGAAGTGAGACGTTTCATAATTAAAGTCATAATTAATACCGATGCTTCTGACAATTTAAAGTTAAAACACATTATTAAAATTGTTTGATTTGTTTAATGAATGATTTTTTTTTGTTTGATGGAATTGATAATGGACAAACATGCAGCTTTTTAATTAACAAGACATTAATTGATGTACTGGAGTAGTGTGGATTACTTGTAAATTATTGTGATGTTTTTATCAGCAGTTTGGACTCTCCTTCTGATGGCACCCATTCACTGCAGGGAATCCACTGGTGAACAAGCAACGCAATGCTTTTTCCAAATCTGTTACGATTACGAAGCAAAGTCATCTACATTTCATATGGTCTGAGGGTGAGTACATTTTCAGTACATTTACATTTTTGTGTAAACTATTCTTTTAAGAATGAAACTGAATTTGATTATTGGAGCAAGATTATCCTTCTAATTTTGTGCACTCTGAAGGTTTTTACTGCCCAGAGAGAGGTGAGGGTCCAGCTCCATGTCCCAGAGGATCCTTTGGACCAAGTTTTTGGGCCACGTCCATAAGCGACTGTATCAGCTGCCCATCACATCACTATGGACCTAGAGAAGGCTTGAGCAATTGCCTGCCCTGTGGGCCCTGGTCCCAGCAGCCTCTGCCTGGACAGGACAGCTGTACATGTTTGCGAGAGGGTCAAGTCTTTCAGGTAACAACTTATTGCATTGTTTACATAAGTTCCCATGCATTTGTAGCTAATTGTAGAGAAGCAATCTGCAGACCTCTGCTCAGACAGACGCTCATGTTTCAGCCTAGTGGGAGTCTGATTACCACTCTCAATGACTGCTGAATGCTCTTTTCATCAGTTACTAGTCACTAGGGAAATCAGTCAGGATTTATTGTTTCTAACGGCTGCCGTCTTCCCAATCCTAAATGTAGGCCAGTGACGGACAGTGTCCATGTACTTTGGGATACACACAGAAAGGAGAAGACTGTGTGTTGAAGGTCTATGAGATCTGCAAGGATGGAAGAGCACGTAATCAGCATGGAGAATGTCTGGACCGCAAGCAGTGGAAGCAGTATTGCTCTCAGCAGGTGAGAATCCACAAGGACAGAGGAAACTGAGGTAAAATTGAGAAACTTGTATTATAGTCATGCTGTTTGCACAGTGATGATGACATACTTGCCATTCAGTCATTGCCATTCACGATTTTATGAATGGTGCGTGACACCTTGGTTATTTTGTTCATGAAGGACATCCAATCTTCTTAGTGTTGAATGGTTGACTAGTGTTTTCTTACTGTTGAATGGTTGACCAGCAAGTCAGTGACCTCTAAAGCAAAACACCTTCCTCCATGAACTTTTATCGCACACATAGGGGCCTCTTCTGTATCACTGAACGTGATGTGTGACTCATGACCTGTTGATGCAGTTTTCTCGTTGAGCAATATGTCAAATGTTGTACCCCCCAGGTGTGTACATCTCCTGAGCTGTATGAGGGCTATGATGGATCCCTGGGCTTGTGTGCTTGCAGAGGGCTGTCCAGGCCTGAGCCAGACAGGGTTGAATGTGTGGGCTGGTGCCGGAGCATCCTGAGTCCAGTTCTGTAGCTGGTTTGCACTGGAAGCCTTCACCTGCACTACACTGAGTCTAATCAACAGGTAAGGCCTATAGCCCATCCACATCATGATTTAATGTTAGTAAGGAGGCGCAAAACATGGTGACCACCTCATAATAGTGTCTAGTCTTGGGGTAACACATTACAAGCAATTTTCTTCCACAGATAGTAAAATTGCATGTCATTTGTTTCATAACATCTTGATAAATGAATTACGTGCCTAACTTCATTAAATTCATTACATTTATTTACTTGCAAATACAGTTAAAAAACATGTTAGGAGTAATAGGGTTATAATTTAAAGTGCATGCATTTAAGTATTGTAGCCTAGAAATATAATGTTCAGGTATGATTAGTTGATTAATGTGGTTGTATGGATACAATTGTGCTGCATGAAATGTCTGGACATTTAAACAATTTTATGCAAACTCTGTTGCAGTGCTATATTTGTTTTATTTATATATTGTTATTTTATTTATCAATATTTAGTTTTTATATATTCAGTTTCTGTTTTATTTTTAGTCTAGTAAATTTCTGTGGTTTTGTAATTTTCTTTATTTATATTTTTACAATGTTTTTTTAGATGTTTTAGAAGTTTTTCCATCTAATATATATTTTATTTAAGTTAACAAAAACATTTTTTGGTATTTTAAGTTTTAGTTTAATTTAAAAATAACAACAATGCTATGTTGGGGGACTATGGAAGCCCGATTTCCACCACTAAAAAAAAACCTAAAAAAGGTAATTACGACTTTTTATCTCACAATTCCGATTTTTTTCTCACAATTGCGAGTTTACATTTCACAATTCTGACTTTTTTTCTCAGAATTGCATCACATAAACTCACAGTTCTGACTTTTTTCTCAGAATTGTGAGATATAAACTTACAATTGGGAGATATAAAGTCAGAATTGCGGAATATAAACTCGCAATTGCAAAAAATAAAGTCAGAATTGGGAGATATACATTTTTTTCTCAGACTTTTTCTCTGGCTTTTTTTCAGAATTGTGAGATATAAACATACAATTGCGAGTTATAAAGTTCAGTTCTGAGGAGAAAAAAAGACTATGTTTTCAGTAAGTTTATATCTCGCAATTCTGACTTTATAACTCGCAATTGCAAGTTTATATCACACAATTCTGAGGGAAAAAAGTCACAATTGCTAGTTTAGATCTCACAATTCTGAGAAAAAAAGTCAGAATTACGAGTTTGTATCAGTCAATTCTGAGAAAAAAAATGTAAGATTGTGAGATTAAAAAGTCCCAATTACCTTTTTTATTTTTTTTTATTCAGTGGCGGAAATGGACTTCCATAGGGGACAAAAGTCTGAAACAAGACCCCTCTCTCCCACCCCCAACACCCCCCCCCCCCCAAAAAAATTGCACTTCTGATGCAAAAAAACAAAAACATATTCCACTCTGAAAAAGAGAGATTCTGTAAAGGTTTTAAAAAGTAGTGCAAAAAGTAACATCCATAAGTATTGCAGTTCATAAAAATAATTTATCATAATTTCACAAATTAACATAATTTGAAATAAAAATGTAGTATAATTAAATAATAAAAACAAGAAATAAAGTGTAGATTTTTTTTTGATGTTGAGTAACTCAGTGAAAATGTAAGTATTGTCCCAATTATGATATGACTGTGTACAGATCCTCAACAGCAAACAAAAACTTGATCTCTTAAGTTTTTTATTCCTTCTTTCAAGTGTCATGATCCATAGGACGATTAAGTGCAAAAAAGAAAGGAAACACAGTCTGACTGGACAACTTTACAACAAAGTACACAATGTGAGGGACTTGCACAGGACATTGAGAGTGTAATACAGTCCTGTTTACACACAAGTGAGAGCTTAGCACAAACAGCGGTAGTATAACAATCTGGCCTATTTGTCATTAAACTACCCTTGTGTTTTCTTAAAAGGTGAGCACGTCTGGAAGCATGCTGGAGACCGTCCTCAAACACTGGGACTCCCGTGGGAGCTTGGAATGTAATGTGCAGCTCAACTTCTCCAGGCCTGTGTACACAGTGCAAACAAGGGGTGAGTGGCCAGAGACAAGGGCAGGAAGTAGAGAGGGTTTCGTGACCATGGTTTATCAGCAGCCTGCTCTCTGTTTGCCGTTGTGCAGAGGCGGGCTTCTTTGGTCTGCTTAATGCTGTCCCTGTGGAGGTCAGGAGGTTGATTCTGGCCCACAGCCAGGAAACCAACAGCCATTTTGAGCCCCTAGATACAGGCCGAGGTATCTAACACATCAATATGTCTTATATTTATGAGCACAACCAATGTATTAGACATGTTTAATGAGATACGTTTTGTTAGGAAACATCAAAGACAAAGAGGAAGACCGGGACTCTCATTGGTCCAGTAAATCATCAGCGTTCGCTACGTCCGATATGAGGCCTGGAGGAGTCTTGAACCCAACAGCATGTTTACATCCGGGAGATGTTCTTCTTTTTACCGTGACCCAACAGCACTATCCTCAGTATGATGTGTAAGTACATGCTGACATGTGATTCATCTGCTGCCCATCCATTTTCACTGTCCCAGATTGTCACAGAGGGAAT
>JAFVLL020032560.1:57378-79631 GCA_021397915.2 Tor tambroides | reverse complement strand
AATAAAAAAAAAAAAAAAAAAAAAAAAACTTTAGCCACTTTGAATTCAGGAACGCTCATCGAGATCATTTAAATCATGACACGTCTTTTTTCCCTATATATTTTTTCTTTTTGCTGGCTAAACATAAAAACAAACTATTGTAATTTAATTCACAAACTATTCACAAATTATTCCTATGGGTAGGTTCTTGTAATGAAATGAATGGGTCAAAAAGACTCCACACAAACTCCAGAGCTGTCAGATTGAATCTGTGGTAACCAAATTATCATCCGACTCACTTACTTAACTGCAATTCGGCATCAAAACAAACAGAGAACTCTGTACTTCATGATGTAAAAAATATGAAATTTAAATTATGAATGAAGTTTTAAAAAACAAAGTGGTAGTCCAATTCACAGGTTCTTTTAATGAAATGAATTGTTAATGAAGACTTACAAACTCAAGACTTAAAATAACAAATTATGTATTTAAGGTTTAAAAAAAACAAACAAAAAAATTAGAAACATCTAGACAATAATAAATAATAATAAACAAAATATTAGAAAAATAGTAAAATTATGAATTAAAAAAGTACAAAAAAAAGAGAGAAAAAATAAATATGCTGGAAACACTATAATCAGTTTACAATGGCAATACTGCAGTTTATGTTGATACAGTCATCTCATATAGCAATGCGTCTGTACGCTTCTGAAACTACATGAGGCACCTAGAGCTGGTAAAGTGCCAGAACAGCGAGACGTTATCTGCAGTGCAGAGGTCTCAGGACAGAGGGAGCTGGGGAACTATTAACCCATAAAAGTGTCATTTACTGAGATAAGAGTCAGCAGAACTGATCCAGCCAACTGACGAATAAAGTCAGACATGGCGTTTTTATTTCCATTTGACCAATACTAGGTTTCATCATCTCAGCTAATGAAAAACTTAAAGCTTAACCTAATTGGGTTTACCTATTTTTTGATATCAAGCTGAATTTGTCATAAATATTTCAATGTAGAGGTCTCAAAGCTAGAAATAAAAGCCTTTGAAAATTAAAAAAGAAATAAACAGCAAATAAATAAATCTTCTCTAAGAAAACGAAAAGCACATCAAAGCAATTTCGAGTCCAAAAATAAAGCTGGACGTATTTTCATGCTAGCTCGAGCTGCATTTGTTTTGGTAGCGTGGTGGGCCACCCACGGGCTGCTGGGGAGATGGGGGTGTGCTCTCTGTGTGCTCACCCGGTATGTTTGCCATCCTAATCAGGGCGAGCTAGTGGCTGCTGCCTTTATTAAACCCAGTCTGGGGTGCCCTCACGCTGAGAGCGCTCACACACACATTCACATGAACACACACTCCTTCCTCCAGGCTACATGTCTGGATCTCAACCTGTATGGGGGGCAAGCACACTCACACACACACACACACACACACACACACTCGCCATCAGGGTTTATATGGGACCCCTACTGCTGCATTTCAATGAGCGGCGGTGCTCTTTTTCAACACCGTTTTTACCGCTCTCTCCTTCACCTGCGGGGTAAAGGCTAGCTGTGGCCTGTTGTCATACACAGCCGGCTCTTATCATTGGACCACAGGTGTGAATTTAGAGGTTAAATACAGAGATGCCACATAAAAGCAATCAAAAAGATGAAAAAATGAGAAAGAGTCACTCCCATGACGCTAGGCTGTAACATTTGGTTGCCAGGATGTTGCTATATAGTTGCTAAAGTGTTCAAATTGTTTGTGTTGTGATGTAGTTTCTAGGGTATGTTGTTGCCAGGGTGCTGCTCTATGGTTGGTAAAGGGTTCTGAGTAGTTTTAGAGTGTTTCTGTGTGGTTGCTAAGGTATTCTGTGTGGTTACCGAAAGCATCGTTAACTAACTATGGTCAAGTGTTCCATTAAAGTCTATTGGTAATGATGGTATGTATGCAGTTGGTAATATTGGTATGTAGTTGCCAGGATGTTGCTTTATGGTTGCTAGAGGGTTCTATACGGTGGCCCAGCAGTGCACAACACAACGAAATCTCAACAACGCAACCTATAGGACTAATTTTGTTGTGTGTTCCTTTGTGTTGTGATAATTTTGTTGCTTTGCGACTTGTTTCCATTGTGTTGTGCTATTTTTGTTGTGTTGTGGCTTATTTCCATTTGTTGCAACTTGTTTCCATTGTGTTGTGCTAATTTCGTTGTGTTGTGACTTGTTTCTGTTGTGTTGTGACTTGTTTCCAGTGTGTTGTGCTAATTTTGTTGCGTTGCAACTTGTTTCCTTTGTGTTGCAACTTGTTTCCGTTGTGTTGTGATAATTTTGTGTTGTGCTAATTTTGTTGTGTTGCGACTTGTTTGCATTGTGTTGTGCTCATTTTGTTGTGTTGCGTTAATTTTATTGTGTTGCAACTTGTTTCCATTTTCTTGCGACTTGTTTCCGTTGTGTTGTGCTAATTTTGTTGTCTTGTGCTAATTTTGCTGCGTTGTGACTTGTTTCCGGTGTGTTGTCATAATTTTGTTGTGTTGTGTTAATTTTGTTGCATTGCAACTTGTTTCCATTGTGTTGTGCTAATTTCGCTGTTGAGCTAATTTTGTTGTGTTGCTACCTGTTTCTGTTGTGTTGCGACTTGTTTCCATTGTGTTGTGCTAATTTTGTTGTGTTGCAACTTGTTTCTAGGTTGCTAGGGTATTTTGTGTGGTTGCTAGGGCATTACTACTGAATGTGGTTGCTAGACTGGTCTGGGTGGTTTGTAGGGTGTTGCTATGTGGTTGCTAAGGCATTCTGGCTAGTTTCTAAGACATTGGTACAGTATATGGTTGCCAGGGTGTTGCTATACGGCTGGTAAGGGGTTATGAGTAGTTTTAGAGTGTTCCTATATGGTTGCTATGGTATTCTGTGTGGTTGCTAGGGTACTGCTACTGTATGTGTTTGCTAGGCTGGTGTGCTTTTCCCAAATATTGCTATACTATAAGGCCACTAAGGGGTTCTGAGTAGAGCATGCTATTGCTAGGTTGTTTTGCATGGCTGCTAGGGCACTGCTACTGTATGTGATTGCTAGGCTAATCTGGGTGATTTGTAAAGTGTTGATATGTTTTTGTTAGGTTGTTTTGGGTGTTTTTTTTGTTTGTTTTTTTGCCATGCAGTTGATATGGTGATCTAAGTGGTTTCCGGGGTGATGTTACTGAATTAAGGTGGTTTCTAGTCCATTTGCTTGCTATGGTGTTCTGAGTTGTTTCTAGGGTGTTGGTATGTGGTTGCCAGTGTCTTGTTATACGGCTGCTATGGTTCTCACCTTTTTAGGGTTGCTAAGGTATTTTATGTGGTTTCTAGGGCACTGCAACTGTATGCATTTCTTGGCTGGTCTGGATGCTTTGTAAAATGTTGTTATGTGGTTGTTTGGGGTGTTTTTTATAGTGCTGCTATACTGATCAGGGTGGTTGATAGGACATTGCTACTGTATGTAGTTGCTAGGCTGGTCAAGATGTTTTTTAAATCAATGCTATGTAGCTGCTAAGGTGTTCTGGGTGGTTGCTAATTCTCTATGAAATAATGTTCAAAAGATATAGAGATTTGAGCAGCCCTGAGCAATAATATTGCCTTCGCAAGCACCGCTAACATGTATTAGATAGATTCTTTCACAGACTTGAGCAGCTCCTGCTAACACGAACACGCACGTTCAGTCTTCAGACAGTCAGTCTGTGAAGTTCAGAACACTATGCACCCTGGAGACACAAGGCAGGATGAAACGGAATAAAACTCGACGTCTACGGTTTTAAATTGAGGAACAAAATCTTACTCAGATATAAATGTGCCCTCAGAGAGTTCCTTTGAGTATTATTTACCATAACCTGCCAGTAACAATCTCAAATATACATCCTCGTGATCAGGACCGACTCGCTCTCAGGATGAATCTATGGCTCAGATAAGATGACTTCTTCTGTATGGTATAGAAATCTCAGCGCCATTACTAAGAGAGAGAGAGAGAGAGAGAGTCGTTAAGATGTTGGGCACCAAATGACTGCGAGAGCTTCCCAACAGCGAATGTAAACAGAATTTATGGTGCATTACAGCGTCTGGGGAGAACTGGCTCACCATTTCCTCTCTGGCTGTCAAATTAAAAGCACTCCTATTGGGACTGATATGCGCTGCTGCTACTGCTGGGTCTACTAAAGCTGTTCTCTAACTCTTTCCTTGTCCTTTTCTTCTTTTCTGTTTGGTATTCTATCTTTTTCCCTCTATCTCTCTCTCTCTTCTGTCAGTCCAAGACACTCCTGATCCACTGGAGCTCAATGAAGACAGCATGACTGTGCACCATGAGACCGAAATCCAGTATCAATGCAAATCCACTCAGCACCCACCAATCTGAGTCACGGCGAGAAGGAAAGACACATATAAACCCATTCAGACATTTCAATACCCTAATATAAGCACACCTTCGGGGGTCTGAACACTATACATAAACACAAATACTTCAAAAGACGGAGGCTGAGAGCCGCAAAGCATCAGGATACAATTCTGTACACACAAAACTGCTTTGTCTAAATTTGGAGGATTTAATATGGATTATAATGGACATAAATCACAAGATATATTGGTTACATTTGATTTACTTGTAGTAAACATCTAATTTATTTATAGAATTTATCTATCTATCTATATATAAATCTCTCTCTCTCTCTCTCTCTCTCTCTCTATATATATATATAAATAAAATGATAAGAGTGAGATGGAAAGGAAACTCAGGTGGGGAGAGTCTGATGAGTGAACTGAATAAAGAAGCCTAAAATATATACAGTGCCTTGTGGAAGTATTCATACCCCTTCATTTTTTTCACATTTTGTTATGTTGCTGCCTTATGTTAAACTGCTTTAAATTACTTTTTTCCACATCAATCTACATTCCATACACCATAATGACAAAGCAAAATAGGTTTTTAACATCTTTGCAAATTTATTAAAAATAGAAAACTTAAATGATTACATTGCATAAGTATTCATACCCTTATCAGGGACAGATGAAATTTAGCTCAGGAGCATTCATATCGCTTGTAGATGTTACTATACTTTGAGTGAAGTTAACCTGTGGCAAATTCAATTGAATGGGTATGATTTGGAAAGGCACACAAGTCTTAATAAAAGGTCTAACAGCCGAAAATGCATATCAGAGAAAAAAACCAAGCCCTAAGGTCAAAAAACTGCCTGTAGAGCTCAGAAACAGGATTGCGTCAAGCCACACATCTGGGGAAGGGTTCAGAAAAAATTCTGCTGCATTGAAGGTTCACAGAATCATGTAGTCTCTGTTACCCTTAATGGAAGAAGTTTGAAACAACCAGGACTCTTCCTAGAGGTGGCCTCCTGGCCGAACTGAGCAATTGATAGAGAAGGGCTTTGGTTAGAGTGGTGACCAAGAACCTGATGGTCACTCTAGTTGAGCTCCATGATCATATGTGGAGATAGGAGAAACCTACAGAAGGACAAACATCACTGCAACACTCCACCAATCTGGGCTTTATGCTGGTTGGGCAAGAATCAATTCTTTCCTCAGTGATAGACATATGAAAAGACACTTGGAATTTGCAAAAAGGTACCTAAAGGACCCTCAGACTCTGAGAAACAAGATTCTCTGGTCCGATGAACCTCAATTTCAAGCATCATGTTTGAAGGAAACCAGACACTGCTCATCACCTGCAGAGTACCATCCAAAAAGTAAAGTGTGGTGGTAGCAGCCTCATGCTGTGGGGCTGTTTTTCAGCGGCAGGGACTGAGGGACTCATCAGAGTAGAAGAAAAGCTCAGTGCACCATATAGCCTTAAAGAAAACCCTATACAGAGCATTCAGAACCGCAGACTGGGCAGAAGGTTTACCTTCCAACTGGACAATGACCCTAAGCACACAGCAAGAGTGGCTTATAGACAACTCTGTGAATGTCCTTGAGTGGCCCATCCAGAGCCCGGGCTTGATCCCAATCAAATATTTCTGGAGAAACCTGAAAATGTGCATCTGCCCCCATCCAATCTGACAGAGCTTGAGAGGTGAAGAGGTGAGGAGAAGAATGGCAGATAATTGGCAAATGCTGATGTGCAAAGCTTGTCGAATCATACGCAAAAAGACTTGAGGCTGTAAAGGTGCTTCAGCTACGTACTGAGTTAAGGGTATGAATACTTATGCAGTGTACTTATTTCAGTTTTTTTATTTTTAATAAATTTACGAAGTTGCGACAATTCTGTTTTTGCTTTGTCATTATGGTGTATGGAGTGTAGATTGATGTGGGAAAAAAAAGTCATTTAAAGCAGTTTAACATAAGGAAGACAACAAAACGTGAAAAAAATGAAGGGGTATGAATACTTTCACAAGGCACTGTATATATATATATATATTTATTTTAGGCTTCTTTATTCACTTCACTCATCAAACTCTCTCCACCTGAGTTTCCTTTCCATCTCACTCTTATCACTGTGGAATAGTGCTGAATTTTACACCCTCAGGAACTTCTCCGGATACATATTACAATTTCATCTCCTGGATGCTGGATTTTATTGGACCTAATTTTGGATATGTCGCAAGTACCCCACAGGAAAGAGACCCCCTGCCATGTTTCTAATAAGAAGAGAAGGTCTCGGATGCTTTAAAAGAGAGTGCAGTAACTCGTTAAGATAATTACTGTATCGCACATTTATTCCACTGTTAATAATTAAGCAACACATGCCGGAGCAAAGACTCCACAACTCAAACTCGCAATACTGGCAATTAGAGAAACGAGAGGTGCAGAAATAAACACCAACCTGCCAAATTGAATCAAAACAAAACATGAGGATACACTATAAACAAACAGATACACACAAAAAATTCTGCTCTGTTAAATACCCACAATAGATTTGGAGGTGAGATACCATGTTGCTTTTTACTCTACATAGCAAATGCAGAGTAAATATACTGTTAAAACATACACACTAATGTTTGGGGTTGGGAAGATGTTTTAATGCTCACCAGGACAGCATTTATTCTGTATGATGAAGAAATAATGGAGTGGAAAATACTCATATTGTGAAATATTATTACAATTTAAAATAACTTTTTTCTATTTAAACTTTTTAAAATGTAATTTATTCCTGTGATGGCAAAGCTGAATTTGCAGCAGCCGTTAGTCTTCAGTGTCACATGATCTTTCAGAAACCATTCAATATGCATTATTCAAGAAACATGATTATCAATGTTGGAGACAGTCGTGTTTTTTGTGGAAACCATGGTACATTTTGATGAATACAAAGTAAAAAAAAAAAAAAAATTGCATTTTTATCCAAATTTACTTATATTCATTTCAAACTCATAACTCTGATGTGGCAAGTGCCATGCTCTACCAGATTGAAACACAATCAAAGTCAGTTTCATGCTCTCCATTTATTTTTGCTAAAAAATGAATATATAAACAGTTTTGTTACAATAGATTCAACAGATTCAACATGTCAACACGATTGACCAACATAACATTGAATTGGCAATTGAGAAATTATAATGCATATATTTGCATATATTATGAAACAACCAAATAAATACTTATTTAAGTAGCAACATTTACATTTACTAAACAATACATTTCTTCTTTTTACACAATAGACTTAAATTGCATTATTGGATATTTGCACTTAAATTGCATTAGACACCTGACAGTACGAGATGTCAGGTCTAATACAAATCTCCTTGGTTTCTACCTCACCTGTGCTCTTTCATTGTGCCAGTGTGCGTTTGGATGAGAATCAGAACAAGTTATGAGTGAAGGCTCTCTGCTGCGCCTTTGAATATTTAGAGCACTTAAGATGTGTCATGTAGGATGAAACCAGAAATCTAAATGTGTGTGTGTGTGTGTGTGTGTGTGAGAGAGAGAGAGAGAGAGAGAGAGAGAGAGAGAGAGAAGGAGGTGGTGAGATATGTTCGCCAAGTCTATGCTTGAGTATATATGTGACTAGGAACGAGGGGGAAGTAGGAGCAGACACTGTGTGTGTATGTGTGTAGTGTGAATGTAGGCTGAGTCTAGGCTTTTTTTCACACCGCCTGCAGGCCGCCTCCGGCTGGCTGCTCACATCAAAGGCAACTTTCTCTCTCTGAGGAGCTGAGAGACTGAGCCCCAGGCCTGCCTAGGCCTTCACAGACCTGCCCCAGGGGTTAGCGTGAAACCACGGGTCTCTGCCACACTGCTGCAAGACACCGCTAATCATAGCCAGCGCTGCAGCCGGTCGAACGAGCCCTCGCGGCTGCCTTCAGACAGGAACCGATGATGCTACGATATGCATGCGGCTCGCAAACAGCCGCGCTGTAATCAGCCGGGGTGTGGAGGTTTGGGAATGAAGCTTTAAGTATTTAAAGTGTCAGTGTGGCATGTATTATTTACTTCATGAATAAACAAGGAAAATGTGACTTATGCAGGCGTGTTGCTATCCAAATCAAGCATCTAGTCTGTATGCTTGTATTTAGATCAATATGTTATGAGGGTTTCAAATAACTATAAAACTGCATTATTTATTTCTGATGGAACAATGGTGTACAGGTACCTACATAATATTCACTGGGAAAATATGAAGGAAAACAAAACTTTCATACTTTGGTTTATACACCACTGTTCCAAACATGGATTGTTTTATTTATTTTTATTATTTTACTTTCCATTCATAAATGAATCCTACTAAAATATTAATCAGTAGAATTATATTCAACACTGATAATAATAAGAAAAAAGGTTTATGTGACACAAAAGACTGGAGCGATTGCTATTTAAAAAAAGAAAGAAGAAAAAATAGAATAGAAATTTAAAAAGAAATTAAAATAGAAAACAGCTATTTTTAAATTGTAATATTTCACAATATTACTGTTTTTCCTATATATTTGCAGACTTGGTGAACACAAGAGGCTTCTCTCAAACTTGAAACATTAACAAAACAAAATCTCACAAACCCTAAACTTTTGAATGGCAATGTATTTTTATTTATTTATTTTTACTTTTCCAGTAAGCAATCACGTAGCAGTGCTCTAGTGACCACCCACAACACCTTAGCCACCAAACAGCATCCTTGCATCATGTTTTGCATTTGTAAGCACTGCTCACATTTTCTTCAGAGAAAGTACAAAACTAGATTTACTCATAAATGATGTCCTTTATAAAAAAAAAATGCTGAATTACTGCATGATACTCACCTGTAAACGGCTCGTTTGTCTGACTCCAGTTGGGCTTGGGGGTCAAGGGTCACGCTGACTTGTGTGGCCCCTGCCGCTGAGGCTGCAGAGAGGTGGACATGCTGGGCCTTTGAGTTTTGTTGCGTAGTGCCTGTCATCTGAAGAAAAACAGAATACAAAATAACTGCAGATCTGCAGTCTAGACCATATTATACAAAATATTTAAATACACTACTTTTATGGTACTTTTTTGACTATTCCATCTACTAGCATTAATTGCTTATATATTAAATATCAATGCAGTAATGCCGATTCCTGGATAATACAGTGATTCAAATACTCTAGAAATGAAAGGTACTTTATCATAATCATTTGTGATTATTTTCTGTTTTATGTAGAACTTGATGGACAATAACCAAAATAATAAGAACAAGGGGTTGGCCGATAAGTGTTTTTCAGGGCCGTTGCTGATACAGATTATTACTGATCAAGTAGACCGATAACTGATATTTTGAACCGATATACTGTATATGTATGGTGTAAAAATGAAAATTAATGTCAAAATTAAGAACAACAAGGGCTCTGGCAAAAACTTTCTTTAAATGCTTTAAAATTATTTTATCAGCAAATCGGTTTTGAAAATGACCGATACTGATAACCATAAAAACACTTAATATTGGCGCCGATTATCAGTCGACCCCCAATAAGTACTTTACACAATAGTTCCGTAGAAAAGTTGCGATTTGAAATTCAACTAAAATTAGACATTTCTTGGCAACCATAAACAATATTTCCTTAAATGTTCATTGGATGACCCCCCAGAAAAACAGTACAGGTCTAGTATGTCATTAGAGTGAGTAAATAATGATAATTTTCCTATTTAAAATTATTAAACTATTCCTTTCAGATCAGAATTAACAATGTTAAACACCAATCATATTCTCGCTCTCTTTTATCAAATTCATTGTCCTTTCCAGAATTTTTGGAATAAATTTTTTTAAACGTAAAAACAGCTAAAAAATTGATAACCGAAACTAAATATCATGTTTGTAGTCAGCGCGACCCATCCTGCTTTTACCCCCTCTGCGCCAGTGGGCCAAAGATGCAGTTCAAGATCATCTTGCTCAAGTGCATGTTATTGGTGGCTCACAGCCAGGCACTGTCGTCTTATCAGATTTAGTATATGAACGCTTCACTTTTGTGTTTTTTAATGGGTTACGATGCTTTTTTTAAGGAGCTATAAGAGCGGAAATGTGCGCATAGTAATCTGGTTTGTTATCTTTTCCGCGACAGAGGGAAAACGGCACACGTCCAGATAAAGTTCTAGAAAACTTGAGACAAAAGCTAGCAAGGAAACAGGTTTTTTTCCCCAGCATACATATTGAGGAAGGCTCTTCCACTGTCTCTGACAACACAAGACAATGCAGCATATGGTCTCATTAAAATCTGGAGTCTAAATTGAGGCACTTGACCCCTAAAATTTTACGTAGGTCACCTTCTTCAGGAAAACGTTCCACCTAGTCATCAAATAAAACTCTGGCAGTCGAAGTGGGCAGAGGTCTTGCCCTTTAGCAATCGAAACATTGTCAAGATGAACAAATACCCTGTTTAGGATGCATTAGTGGGAGAGAGAGTACAACTCGTCTGTTGTGTACGCTTCCACATCTCTCCTGCCCTGTTTTTCTCTCTTGTGATGCTGCTTTGAAAGCAAGCCCCCTCCTATCTCCCTCCCCAGAACAAAAATGGTTTAAGGGAGGAAACTGGAAGTCTTAATCCCAGCCTCAAATAGGAAATAAATTAGCTTCTTCACACTTAACTAGCTCTCATTTGCATGTCTCCACCAGCGCGCTGCTCTTCTCCCCAGTCTCTAATCCTCAGGGCGGAGGGAGACAGCAGCCGGACAGGGAGAGGGGGCTCTGGGACAAAAACGCTGCTCTGTGTCCCTCTGATTAACTCAGGACAAGCACAATGAAGATATGACATTGTACAGAACTACACGTACCTTTCTGACACCCACAATTTGAGACAAAGCCACAGTTTACTGTAATAACCCTGCTGAAATAAAGGCTAAACGGAATAATTTTTTTTAATTATTATTATTATTTGGTCACACAAAATCTCGTTAGGCTGGTATGTTTTATTATTATTACTTTCTCATTTATTATGCAACTACTGACTATTGAGGTGAATGTATTTTTATCTTTCTAATAAACAATAATCTTACAATAATAATTATAATCAATCAAAAAAAAAAAAAAAACAGTTTGTTTTTGGTAACTGACCTGTTGGCTCTCCTGGTACGATGGTGGAGGGACGCTCTGTGTGGCCATCATGGTCAGTGCTGGTGCTGGGGACACATGTTGCATCATGGGATAGCTTCACATGGAGATCCTGAAGGAAACAGTGACATGAAAGATTATTTACAGAGCTGTTTCATGACCAAAGTCATATTTACTGGCCTACTTACCTGCTTTTTTTCTTTTATAGTAGATTGCATAATATGTAATTGATAACGATGATGAAACTATATAAATAAATATATCATTGCAGCTTTCCTAAGTTCTTCACTGAAACAATTCCATGACACACCACTAGGTGCTGCTATACTTAAACTCACAAAAAAAAGTTCATACAATGTTGTAGTAAGTTAATGTAAAATAATAAAATAAAATAACATAAATAATAAACTAAAATAAAATGAAATAAATTAAAATAAACATTTCTGAGGCATCAAGTTTTGCATACAAAGGATTTTTGTAATTGAAGCCCAAAACTTAAGGCAAAAAATGTTTAAATATAAAATACCCAGAGTGTCCATTTAATGCAATTCTATATACAAATGTTCATATATAATACTATAATTTACAAACAATGTCACTAAATCCAATACATTAGTAATAAGTTCAAGCAAGACAATCTAACACATCGCCAACAACCCTATAATACTGTTAGCAGTACGTCTGTCCAGAAAACCAAATAAGCACCTTGAGGTGCAGGTACATGATGAGTTAGTGTTTTCTAAGGTAGACATGACAACCCCAGCAGGCCAATCAGGGGCTCATTAGTTCTGTTGTCAGAAGAGTAATTGACACTGGGCAAGGGAAGGGTGGACTCTGGGGACGGTGCACTGTGGGAAACCCTGACTACAGATAATTGGCCCCATGTTACTCCACATAGACCCCTGAACCCCATTTCTAATCAAGTTTTATCAAGTACAAATGTTCTGTACTCTTTGCTCACATTTTGAAATGTCATAAAATTTGCCCTTTTTTTTCAAAGAAAGGTTTTCTTGTTTGAATTTTTAAATAAATAAATGCAATAGCTTTCTTATTTCTTTTGAAGTTACATATGCTCTTACCAAGTCTGTTATCATAAACATCTTTGAATGTTGGATATTGTCTTTCCCATATTGATTTTCCAATCTGTCTGAGTGCATTCAAAATCAGATTTAGTGCCATGCAAACACAAGAAGACAGCCGTAAACATATAAAACTATATTCAGCTTGCTGTTTAATTTTTATTACAGAACCTCATGAAATCAACCCCCTCCCCCTCCACCATAGAGTTCCAGGCTTTTAGTAGCAGCCCACAGATGTAAGAAGCAGAAGCTAACAATCGTAAAGAATACTAAAAATACATAAGCAATCATATACAATTACTCTGAAAGAACGGTACAATCACATCTGCCGAGTTAATGTGGGTGGGACCTCTGCTCCATTCGGTAATTACACGAGACATAAATCACTCATTTAAAACGTGACCTATAAAGTTCTTTCTGCGCTTTAGTAGTAGTCATTTTCTCTCTTGAGAACAGCTTGTTACCTCAACAACTTGAAATCTTAAAGGCACAGAATCTTGTCTATGCAGATTTTCCAATTGTTTGCATCAGAGTTTGCAGCAATAATTCTGTGGACAGCAGAACAAGAGGATTGTCAAGAGGATTGTGGGAAAATCAAGGAGGCACAGAGCAGAATCCAGTACAGAAGCCAAGTCTCTCAGACGGCGGCGGACAGGATGTAACCTTCCTCAGACAGCAGACAGACAACAGTTCGAGCGGGAAAACAGGAAAGATCATTTTTTCCTTCGCAGCTCATCTTCAGGTTGGCAGGAGTGTGTGGAAAATGGTTGAAGGGGCCAAGACAAACCAAGCAGCTATTTTAAGGAGATCACACACACACACACACACACACACACACACACACACACACGGTTCTGGGTTATCATGATCATAAACACCATCAGCACCTCTGCGCTCGGACTGCTTCATGTTGGACTTTGTGGAAACGTGAGGAATTTTCCAAGCACAAATTAGATTCTGGCTTGGCGTTGCATATTTTATGAAGCTCGTCCAAATCATACAAATTGAGAACGTTGTGTGTGTGTGATTTGTATACTGATTACACACCACGCCTGTGTTCTCATTCCAAGTGCTATCAGCCGAAAGGCATCTTCGCTGTTATCGCACCTCATTTTAATTGCAAATTTTGTGAGCGAGTTGGTAATTAAATGGAAAATTGCACATTAATTGATGAGACTAAAGATAAAGCAATTCCAATTATTGCATGGTATTTTAAGGGGGCCTCTCAAGTCTCGGTCCCTGGAGTAGTGTGGTACCCACAGCAGCATCATAATAATAATGCATACACACCGTGTACACTGAGTAACAGCTCTATCCACAAACCTGTGTTTACAGACATGGACACACACACACACGCATATTTTATAATGAGCAAAGAAACCTCCGAAGTCTCGGCGGGTGAAAGGCGTGCACTGATTAAGCCTTCCGGCTTGCTCTTTTAAAACACATCATCACACCTTCTGACTTAAAATACCGAGTATTGATTTCAAAGCATTGGCCGATGCAAACGCATCGATCCGTTCATTGATATAAATTGATAGAAAGTATTTCTCTGTCATGCACCCGATGGCCTAAACAGCTGAGTATATATGCTAGGACATGCACTTTCACAGTAAGACTGTAAAGCAATAAGAAATGAATGAAACCTTTGCGCAAGAGATCAGGATGTTACTGGGGAAAAATTTTCATTCAAAACAATCAATCAATCAACAAAACACTGATGTAGGAAAAATAGTCACATTGCCACACATTGTAGAAAAAAATCAAAGGACTAAATGAAGATATTAAAGTAAACTATAGGTAAAATTTGACGTCAGCTGCAAAATAAGTTTATGCATTTACACTACAATACAAAATGGGTTGGTGGATTTTTTTTTTTCAATTGCTTCAATTATTTTTTTAAATGACTTTTTTTTTCTCATTTTAAATATAAATGTAACTTCAGTCTTCAGTGTCACATGATCCCTCAGAAATTATTCTAATATGTTGATTTGGTGCTCAAGAAACATTATAAATGCTGAAAACAGCTTTTGCTGCTTAATATTTTTGTGGTAACATTTTTCAAAGAATTATATGATGAATAGAAAGTTCCAAAGAACAGCATTTAATATAAATAGCAATATAAATATTTTTTTAATGTTATAAATGTCTTTACTGTAATTTTTGATGAATTTAATGCATACTCGCTGAATGAATTTCCTTCTTTATGTACTGGCCCCCAATTTATAGCTTTAATCAAAGAAATTAAAGGTAACAAAAAGTAATTTCAAATTAGAATTTTTTAAAATTAAATATATTTTCAGAAGTCCATCAATACTAAAAAGAGATAAAAGAAAATGTGTTTTTTAATAGAACAATATTCTTCATAAAGCAGAAAAGAAATAGAACAAACTTAACTGCCAAATAGTAAATAATATGCATAATATAATATTCCATATAATATTAAAAGTTATTTAATTACAGTGTTCAATGAGAAACTGTAATAGATGCAATTGTAAATGAGACATACAATGCAGCAGCCTGTAACTTCATGGCTTGAGCTCATAATTACTGCTGGCAGGGAGAGCGTTTTAAAGGCTGGGGAAATGGAAAGTAAAGTGGAGATGTATTGAACATGTCTGGGAAAAAGGGAGAGTTCGAATGTTAGCCGTCCTCACATCGATGCTGCTCTGCCCGACCCTCAGCCACAATCGTTTGACTGTTTGATCACAGTCGATAATTAACGCAGCCACCTGACGGAAAGCTGCTACTGACAAGGCTAATAGAACAATGTCGGAGAGGTTGTTTAGTAATGACAAAGCCTGCATGTTAATTTGGAAAATGAAAGTATATACTTCACTGATGATGAAGACATTACAGCAATATTGAGACACACAATAATGTCATTTTTAGCATTTAGCTGAGTTGAAGACTTAATAATGTTAAGATTAATTATTGATTATTACTTAACTTCACGGTTTATATGTCTAGAAACTGCAGCTTTAACTTCACAATTTTGACTAAACATCTGCAACTACTCTCACTATCAGCTACAAACAAATGATGGAGAATGGCCATGTATTGAATCTCTCAGTCTGAGACACGCATCCTTGTACACAATGTGAAGGATCAAAGATGTGTGTGTGGGCAATGACTTCCTGTTAGTTTGAAACATCCTTTGTTGACGGGCCGCAGAGAGCTCCGCGTGCGAGCCGGTGCTGAAAAAGAGCAGCAGGTTTTTTTCCCTGTTAAGCAGAAACAGGTGAGCTCTGAAGTACAGGAGGAAGTGGTTCGTGGTTTATAGACCCCATTCATCATCATCCACATAGTCTCCCTCTGCGTCTCACAGCTAGCCCTCACATCTGGGAAGAGGGTGTTTTATATATCTGTTTACCAGGCAAGCTGGCAGGCTGAAGAAACAATAGACCTTTACTTTCTCTTGGGATTTTTTCCACCGTGGACGTTGTTTCGAAAACTACATAAATCGTTTTATTTATAGGTGAAGGGTGTATCTGTTCCACTATTGTTACTAATAATATGTATATATATATATATATATATATACAGGGTCTGAGTACACTGCTGCAAGTTTTTGTCTTGAGGCAAAAAAATCCTTTCAATTCAATCAATATGTCATTAGTTCATATCCATTTTTTTAGTCAGATTTACTGACTAAAGATTTACTATTTATATGAAATTTCTTTGAAAATAATGTATTCACAATGTGGCTTGCACATTCCGACTAGCACATAACTTTTTAAAATGGTTTTAAAAGTCCTTTATATGCTCACCAAGGATTAATTTATTTGATTAAAAATAAAGTAAAAATAGTAATATTGTGAAATATTATTACAGTTTAAAATAACTTTTATTTTACATACTGTATGTATACGGTAGAGTGGGGTAAAACGGTAAAACGCCCCCCTACTGTTTTTCCCAAAATAACCACAAAATAAAATCAAGATCAATTTTTATTGCAATTGTGGACTACGTTGACAAGAGTGACGTAGAAGTTTTCACCATGACACTTACACTGGTGATGTGCCGGAGAGAAAACTGATTTCACAGTAAATGATCTAATTTTCAGCAGTAAGAAAAAAAGCATTTTAAAGCTTGTTGTTTTGTAGAACATCACAGTTATATATGATACGAGAACAGTAAGGCCTGTAGATAGGGAGTATGTGTTATTTAATGAAAATATAATTATATTTTCAGAATGACAATTTTTTTCTCAAACATAGTCAGTGGGGTAAAACACCCCCAGGGGGCAATGCACAATTACTGTAGTTATTCTGTTCTGAACATCAAATCCTTTGGTTTTCCATCAAATGTATTCTAACTAATTGGTTGAAGAAAAATATTTGGATTTTATATTTAAAAATGACCAAGTTAGCATCAGGTAGCTAGTTAGCTGGCATCGGCTAACAAAATATTTCAAATAGGCTATTATAATTTTTTAATTCATAATTATTGATTATATTCTTTTTAATTTTAAGCTAAAACTGCCTGTACTCTGATTTTGCTGTAAATGTTTAAAGCAAATTGCTTTGTCAGACTGGGGGGCATTTTACCCCACCCATTTGGGCGTTTTGTCCCATAGGTGGGGTAAAACGCCCCCTTGGTACAAATTTAATTTTTGCTAAAAATCTACTAACACGAAAACTCTGGACATTTTTCATACTTTGTTTATAATTTATGTCATTGTCACTAAAACTATGATAACTTTTCTGAACACATTTAACTTAAAAAAAAAAAAAAAAATTACACAGTCCTTAAGGGCGGGCGTTTTCCCCCACTCTGCCCTATATTACTGACTCTAAACTTTTAAATGACAGTGTAACTTAGTGACTATGAATGGACTATGTGAAACAATCATATTTTTTCTAGAATCCATTCATTGTTAAAGGGATAGCTCACCCAAAAATGAAAATTCTTTCATAAATTACTCACACCCATATCGTTCCAAATCCACAAGACCTTTGTTCATCTTCAGAGCACAACTTAAAATATTTTTGATCAAATCTGACAGCTTTCTGACTCTCCATAGACAGCAACGCAACCACTACGTTCAAGGCCCAGAAAGGTAGTAAGGACATTGTTAAAATAGTCCAAGTGACATCAGTGGTTCAACCTTAATTTTATGAAGCTACGAGAATACTTGTTATGCACAAAGAAAACAAAAATAATAACTTTATTCAACAATTTCTTCTCTTCCGTGTCAGTCTTCGACGCTGTTTCATGACAGTACCACATATCTTAATTTGTGTTCCGAAGATGAACAAAGGTCTTACGGGTTTAGAATGACATGAGGGTGAGTAATTAATGACAGACTTTTCATTTCTGGATGAACCACCCCTTTAATATCAGTGTTATATTTCTCCTGTCATATTTTCAATGATAGTATTTTTTAATTAAAAATCACTTTATTACGGCCACGATGCACATTGTTTGTCTTTAAAAAGGAACATTTTCGTCAGTAATTTTGTCAATAAAAGTCAGAGCCCCGCCCCAAAATCACACCATTGGCTGAGTCAATGTTGCTGTTGTCGGGCAGGTCGGGCTCTAACTAAGAATGTTTTGAAAATACTACCGTGTTCATACTTCTCAGGGGAACCAACGTGTGAAAGACTTTCTTACAGTTGTGCATATTAAGCTGAGATAAAAAGTATTTAACCACCAGAAAAGGACACACTTCAGCTGTAAAATGAAACAGTGAAAGACTCCAGCACCGTCCTCTGTGCCTAAACTGAGGAATTGTTGATCTTCAAAGCGAGCGTGTGCCGCTGCCAAAAGTGTATCTGATTGTGATTTTCCTGGCTCCTTTTCTATGTATCCTGTGCGGAAGTTTGTCAGTCACAGATGCTGCGGGGAATGCAATGAATAATTTTAAACAGTGCGCATGTGTCACAAATGCCCAAATATCATGAATCTTAATGTCCTGAGTCAGGGCTTCTCCAAAGTGAATACATAAAACTGGCCCACCTGAATACATTTACTACATTAGAGGTCCTTCCGTGGGCAGATTTGCAATGCGTTGCAAGCGCGTCCCGATGTGCGCTGGGAGAGGAAAAGGACAGAGATGTGAGGTTTGATTAATGAAGAAGGGAAAAGGGCAGTATGTTGGAGCAGAACCCCAGCACGGGGACAGAAAAATCCAGACCAGGTTCTCAGGCCAAACACAAGCGCATTTAGGCGTGCAAACATGCACCCCAGGGCTACACACCTTCAGGCAACACGCTGCCTTCACATACAAACACACACAGACATACCAGTGTAAAACAGCTTGGGAGACTCGGCGTCCCAGCACTGCTCATTAACCTGTAGGAACCGCAGGTGGAGGACTAATCTCTGATATTCATGAGCTCAAATTTCTCTCTCTGTGTGTCTCTCTCTCAACTACATGTTCAAATTATGGCTTTCCATTTGGTTTAAAGAGATTGTTCACACACAAATGAAAATTCTGTCATCATTTACAAACTGTTTCTTGCAAAACCCGAAAGACAGTGGTTTTTCTGTCCATACAATGTTTGGTTAGACCCCACTGGAAAAACTAACTCTCTTCAGTTTTCACTTTAATGAAATGGAAGGTCAAATTCAGCACATTGCACTATGGGATACAGTATTCCACACAGCCCGCACTTCTTGTACGTCGGCAATTTTGCAAAATTTAAAAGGTTATCTGGAGAAATGCCCCAAGAAAATCTGCATTCTGTGCACAGTATGCATACTGTATGTGTCTGAGACATTCAGAATCTTTATTCATCATTCATCTGCAATTTCACATGCCTTTGTATTTATGCTAATGATTGTTTGGATATGATAGATCTAGAAATAATCCCAAAGTGTCCTGCTTTTTGAAATTAGATTAAAGTCTTCGCTGAAATGGGTGTTGCGGAAACTTACTGTGTGGTGAAATTTTGTTATTCCCAGAGGCCTGATGGTTCGCATGCAAATGACCTCATTAGCATAGCTAAAAGCTTTTATTATAATTAGCATTTTCTCAATAGACTGCACAAGTATGGAACGAATGGATCCTAAAAGATTTGCTCGTTCACAATTGCACGATCTCTAAAACACACACATGACTTTTGTATAAGTTTGAGACTTCAGAAACCTGCATTAACTGTGGCCTAAAATCAGTCTAATGCTGGTGACACTGTATGGAGCTGCAAAGGATATCCTTTAGCTTATTTTCAATACACTTCCTGGTAAGCGGCTGAGATAAAGGAGAGGTGTGCACGTACAACACGTAGACTGGTTTGACTGTACGACAAGCTAAGAGGGCAAAAAGCTAATAGCTCTCTTTAGAACAGAATTCAATGCTGCTTGGCCCCATCCATTAAGCGTAATACATTGGCAGTCTTTAGAAAATGCACCCAAAGCTTCATTTAAAGTGCCCTTAGATTATTCTAACTTTTATGTGCTTGTGTGGGTGTGTGAACGGTGTGTATCATTCTGTCACCGTGTTGCAACGGTGCAGAGCGCAATCGCATCTTGATGTCATTAGTGCACACAAGAGCGAGTGGCCGTTTCTGCCGATGACACGCCATGGTTGCGTTTCCTCACTGCACTGATAAAAATCAGAATATTGAAGGCCGGAATTCCGCCGAAATTGGAACTCTTGAGCTCATAGAGGAGGAAGGTAATCTTCAAGAGCTTGCTATCAAATCGGTTTGGTCGCTCTCATGTTGAGCAGAGATACGGGTAAGGGGACAGTGTGCACGTTATCTCGCTTTCCCAATCTGCAGGGCTGTTTAAATGGATACCTCCTAATCTTACCACGAGGCATCCAGCTCTGTCGCTTGGTGAGACGTTGGGTGGATGTGGCCAAAAACCAGAGAACCCGCTTGTGATAAATGTGTCGTGAGATCAGAAAGCAGTTTGTGCTAATACATCATTCTGTAGGAGTCGTTTCAGCAGACGCTTGTTGAGTGATTCTTTGACCGATGGAAACGGTGGCCACTTACGCCTGTTTTTAACCCATTTAGCACGTCATCCATCAATTTCCACTCAGCTGCTGCTAATGGAATAGAGCGACATGCCTTGGAAACAGACCTGTTTTAGAAAGCCACCGGGCATAAGAGGAAACTCTGAAATCTGTAGGGCAGTTGTAACACTTTTTCCTCACAAACTCTGAACTAATTTAATAAATATTATTATAAATATTGATTATTATGTGTATATTAATTATGATTACAAATATATGAATATATTTAAATACAGTTTTATTTTTTATTTTATTTGAATACATTTATAAAAGATTTTTTTTATTTTATTATCAAAACCCCATTTTTTGCAACGTGTAACATTTTTATAATAATAAATAAAAGTTAAACCATTTATAAATGTATAAATTATATATATTTTTTTATTATTTATTATCAATAATTTCATAAAGTATCATGTTAGAAGGCTCCTTGTATAATTTATAGCAATAGCTGGGAGAGAATTTATGCATTTATAACACGCAAGCTTGTCAATTGGTAACAAATCAAATTGAGAAATGTGTACTCACACCCAAAATTAAACATATCCAAAATAAAAAATAATACTATCTATCTAGATAAATTAGTATTTGAGGTGAAAGTAATTAGTCTTTTAATATGTCATAAATTGATTTTTGTTGTAAATATGCCTGACAAGACTGTTACACTGAATGAAATTTTTTGTGGGTGTCTTCTGTAAATCAGGGAAAAATGTATGATATTTATTTTTTACTCACAAAAACAAAAACAAAATTGCAATTAAATTAAACAGAAAACTTTTTAAATTTTTTGGGGAAAAACAACAATAATTAAAGCAGTTTACACTTACAGTTTTTATGCTTAAACCCTTTTTCATCTTTGACCCATTTATATCTATCTATCTATCTAGATAGATAGATAGATAGATATATAGATAGATAGATAGAGTAAATAATAAAGTAAATAATGAATAAAATTCACAAAAAATAATAATAAACATTTCTCACAAAGTAAAACAAGGGCACATCGAGCCCCGGTTTGCTCCAGCTCCAGGGATGAGGATAATAAATAAGGTGCTATGCATATGCTATGCTACGAGAGAGGCACAGAGCATGAGATGGCCTATCCAGGAATGTGGCAGTAGGATTAGGGAGAGGGTGATCAGCATGCAGAGGATTCAAACCACTTCCATTCCTTCACTAAAAAAAAAAAGGGAAAACCTCAGGAGCAAGTGTGTGTGTGCTCACAGAGAGAGCCACGGGGGGTTAACGAGAGGGGGGATTATCACACACACTCTCTGACTGCTCTGATTGTCAGCAGATTCCTAATGAAGAGTTTAAGTTTCAGAAGAGGCTGCAAGGAGACTCTGCGGCAGGCACATACTTTCGGACTAGCCAACAGAGCCCGGAGGGAAGGGTCAAATGATCGACGTACACTGGACACTGATGAGACATATGACCAAACGGTTAGGGTCATAATCTATCAGCTCCGGTGAAATTTCACAGTATCTTACTGAATGCGGAGGTTAGCGAGTGGAGTGCAGCTGTTTAAATCTACCCAATTCATACGGGATGTGTAACTGCGAGGTAAAGACGAGCCACTGAGGTAATGTTAACCCAATAACAAGATGTTTTACTTGGCAAGGGGAGGCTGAAGATAGTAGGTCAATAGAAGCCATGATGGAGGGAGAGAAAGATACGGTATTTTACTATTTACTATTTTACTATCTATCTATCTATCTATCTATGCATCTGTCTATCATCCATCCACCACTCCATCCATCCATCCATCCCCTATCTATCTATCTATCAATCTATCTATC